>NSJW01000278.1:0-33338 GCA_019955255.1 Castanospermum australe | reverse complement strand
CAGGAGAGGATATTTTTTTTGCTAATGTTTGGGATGTTAGGAGATTAATATGAAATGAAAAAAAAATAAAGTTTTTTGTGGGGACTAAAGTGAAAACGAAAAATAAAGGCTCACGGAATAAAGTACCCTTTTTTTTTGTTCAAAATGAAAAAGCAGAAAAAAAAAGAACTGAAATAAGGAAATATGGGGAATACAATAACTGCCCCGACCTAATGAAAACCCACTTTCACATGGGATATTTTCTTAATAAAAAATTATATCAATCACGAGGGTATGAAAATGAGTTGAAACCGTTTCAGCTAAACCTGTTAATCGTAAACACAAATTATGAGTTTTAGGTTTTTAATTGTAAATTCTATAAATGCAGAGATTTTTTGATCCGTTCCATTTCAACTTGCAAGTTAAATGGGCCGGGCTTCGTTAGGTGCGAGCCCGCCTATTTTTTAAGTATATTGTCAATACTGATAAAAACACATTGTATGACCTATTCTTCCAAGACCCTAACGCAACATTGCGATGCACTGGTTTCTATTGTTGTACTTGCATTTTGGTTTATATTTTGGACAATATTAAATTAATGTTAGGTATTGTGAATTTGGTTTGAACTTTGGAATAATATTTAATATTATATTTATATTTTGAAGAAGTTGAATCTGAACAATATTTAAATTATGTATTGGTTTGACAGTTCCATTTTGATGAATGAAGTGAGTTTCAACTTTTTAAAAAAACTCTTTGGATATAAAACATGGAATGTTAATTAAAAAAATTACGCAGTTCCATCCGTTTAAGTACGAAGTTCATACGGCGAGTAGATTGATTTTTATTCAGCAGTTTAAATGCGTAGATTAATTCGACCTGCCATGTTTAATCGACGGACCCCTTAAGAAAGTCCTAAATGGTTATGTTAAACTCGTTTGACAACTCTATCAATTGCACATATAACTATTTTTCAATCATCATTTACTTAGAATAAGATATTAATATCATTTACTATCGCTTAGACATTAAAACCAAAAAATTGATATATATTTTTCAAAGTTGGAAGGGTGTCTATACAAAAAAAAAAGAAAAAGGAGAAGGGTGTCATGATTCTGTGAATTAAGATGATGGTACGCAATGATGGTCTTTACTCAAATATATATTCATAATTATTCTTTCCTTCTGGGTATCTTAGTAAACGTTTACTATTTGTGGTACAATGACAACTTTGCTTGACATTATTCACAGCAAGCAACTGGAAGGTACCAACATGTGCATTATTCCGCTATTATATCAAATCAACATACATATTCAAAATCATTTTTTTCAATCGTAATCCCAGTTTAATTGAGTTTTCTTCTTTTGGAAGATCCAAAAAAATTTGCCACCTGCTACAGAATGACTCTCTCTCTTAATGTCTTTACTTCAGACCCGCATAACAATGTCTGTAGGCGTAGAATGATTACATTTAATATATTTAGAAAACTTATGGATATTGGCATCACCGTATAACTTCACACGTTAAGTACGTAGGGGAATAATAAAAATTCATTACAAAAATTTAGAATTATCACACACATTATCATATCATGCTCGATATAGTCCATAGATGTTGTCTTTACATTAGACACTATAATCATGAGTCTTGTTTAACTACACGTCTAAAAAACAGAAAGTCTTGATTATATACATGTGAAATCAAAACGTCAGAAGTCAAACTGATGGTGATAGGTAATAAAGAAATTTGTGATATAAAGCACTTATTGCTTTGAAATGAGGAACTTCTCATGAACTACATGTTCAAAACTTGAAGTTCTACAAAGATAATGTGATATTATTATTATTACTATTATTAGGAGTCATGCACAAACCCTTCGTGGATTAAATTTTGAAAAAAAATCTAATTTATATATTATTTAGTATAAATAGCAACATTTATGATACCTAATTTGAACCATTAAATATAGAATAATTTTTTTATTTTATTTTAATATCTCACCCTGAAGAACTCATAATGATTGAATCTAGTTACCAAAAGTGAGTTGGTGCAATGGCAGTGAATTACGATTCAGAGCGAACTTTTACCTTGCATGTAAACTCAAAGGGTTAGTCTAACGCAATTATCTCTGATGCGAAGACCAAAAATATGATCGAACTAGCTTAATTTCTTGCACATTTACATTGGTTTTAATCACTCACATCTTTCATACAATTAGATAAAAAGCCTAGAAGAGGCAGCTATTCAATTTTTGTTTGTGATAATATGGCGCATTATGGCAAATTGACAATGTTTTCAAAGTCTATGAATGCTTTTCATCAGTTTAGGGTGTTT
Source organism: Castanospermum australe (assembly GCA_019955255.1). Taxonomy (NCBI): domain Eukaryota; kingdom Viridiplantae; phylum Streptophyta; class Magnoliopsida; order Fabales; family Fabaceae; genus Castanospermum; species Castanospermum australe. Next base: position 31,024 of record NSJW01000278.1, on the reverse strand, counting down.
CAGGGGCTTATAGCTTTTTTCTTTCACATTACCCAGTTGTGTGTATCACATTTTGTTTGTGATCATAGAGCAATGCATTTGCAGATGGTGAATCTATGTTTCCTTAGTCTATAATACTTACTTCGAATCCCGTCTGTTTCCTCACTCTATTTGCCATCAATCTATTACAGCTCTACTGTTGAAGGAGGATTTTGAGTTTAGATCTCAGGTAAAGAACTTGTCGTTTGCCAAACTTTATAGGTTCTTTCTAGCTTGGCCTTACGTATTGATATAAATCACTTCTTCCATAATATTAATTTACTGGTCTTTTTTTTTTTTCTTTTTAGAGGTGCAGAATCTGGAATGCCTCGTCTTCAAACGAGTTCCCTTCCAAGAGGTTCAGTGGATGTGACTGTGAAGAATTTTGTGGAAGTTGAGGCAGCTTTAACGACAATTGGAAGACATGAGCAGCCTCAGGAACCATTCTGCGAGTGTACATTCCCTCCGAGCCAGAGGGTTTTAAGATATTGTTAGAGTGGAACTCATTGTGACGAGCTCACTTTTGGGGAAATCGAAGTCTTTTCGAGGTCCAAAATCTCATGAAACGGAAGACACACTGAACCCATAGACTACAGCTCATACAAATCCATCTGACATGCATTAGATGAAAACACATAACATTATTATGTTTTATATAAATAAATGCAAGTGTGCGAACATGTGCTAGCTAGTCAGCAAGTGGGGAAGATGTTCAAGAATAGGAAATACTGATATGATTGTAAACAATGTTCGCAAGACTCTGTAATTATGTTTACGGTTATAATGTCTGTAATTATGTTACAAATATATATGTTGAAATATTAAAATACGAATAAGTTTGGTAACTCCTATGGCCTTTGCTAATCGCTTTCTTTCACTATGATCCTTAGCCACTTGATTGTTTTAAGGATCAAACATAAAAAAAAAGAAAAAAATCCAGTTTTAATGTAATTGTTGAGCTAGCAATTTTTTTTAAGTGTCAAAAGCCAAATGCCAAAGGAATTAATTAATTAGAAACTGATTAATGATAATTCGTCTCAAACACAAAATTTTTGATTACTTGGTAATTAATTTTAGAGACTTTTCACTCCGATTTTAAAGCCGATAGTATATTTCCATCTTTAAACTGATATATATAGTCATAGAATTAGAAAAGGTTGGTGTCAATTTAGGACTAATGGATGATGGATATAAAAAGAATAATCTATATCAAGTGTAATTTCAAGGAGAACCTCTCTTTATTAGTACCATGAACAAGATGAGTTTAATATAATACATTAAATGATATAATTAATCATCTGTAGGAAAATGGATGAATGAAGCTTGTGATTGTTACACTAGTTTAAAAGAGGAAAAAAAAAAGGTGACTATTAGTTAATTTATAAAATTTTGCTCGAGGTTAAATTGGTAGTGGCATTCCTGCTTTATAGTGGATGAATGGTTTAAGTTATTGTGGTGGAACAGTGGAGAAGTTGTTTTGAATTGAGTTTGAACTGTAAATTGAGTAATTTTGTTGATTGTTTTTCAAGTAAGTATGTTGTGTGGTGTCCTATTCTTGGTTCTTCTTATTATTAGCTTTCACCAGGACTTTACATATTCAAGCCGAAACCAACTGCCCATCAATTTCTCATCATGTGTGAAGTTGCAAATTGGTCCCCAACGCAACCTATGCCATCTTTGATAGCTACCACTTACTCTCTGCTCCAAATTTGAAAAGAAAGGAGCACACATTCACATAATAGAGAAAAAATAAGGATTTATTTATTGTTAAAGACAAGTATGATAGAGGCAAAATAAAACATATGTTATATCTTTATCTATATTTTATCAATATGGCAAACCATTTTTTTATTATTCCTACACTGACTTCATTCTAAAGACATCAGTCAAGAAATTATGGACATGTTAGCATTCATATTTACTTTGAAAATATCAAGAACAATCAATGCCATCTCCCATCTTTCATAAAATATAATTAGGAAACAATTTTCTAAAATGCTTTATCAAATAAAAGTAAAATTATCTAAAATATAATAAATAAATATGCATAAAATATTAAATTAAGATTATATTGAGCAATCATAATAAAATAACGAAGAAAAATCCAAAATTAATTATAAAAAAAAAAATAATCCAATAAATAATATAAGTCTATTCTATGAATAAAAAAACACGGGTAATTTGTTCATTGAGAATTAAGTGTGTTCCCACTACTTCATCTCGAAGCTTTTCACGAATCCTTTCTCGGCCCATCTGAACCAATCAGGATTAGAGTTCCAATCACTCAAGAATCAGGGCACTCCAAAAAGGGCTTAAAACTATTACGCCAAGCGATATACATTTCTAGTAATCTTAGACAAACTCAATTCATACCAGTTCCAAACACAGCACTCAATTCATATGACTTGAGCTTCATTGTGAGAGAATATTCCATGATCTTGTACTCTCTTTTGATCTTTAAACAACGTTGGATATGTAAACTTGAAAACAAGGAATAATATATCAAATTAGATATAATGGTGAATAGCAGATCAAATTGAAAGTTCCTATTTATTAATAGGAATATTAAAGTATAAAGGAAAAGATCTGCAACAATAACCAAAGCTCTTTACACATCGTATAAAAAATTACTACTTTATGCAAGAGAATGGCTACTTACTTGTTTAGGGATTAAAGCCCAAGGTTAAATAAGTAAGAAATAAAATTAAAATACACAAAATAAAGCATGTTCATTAATACTTGTTTGACTCACCATGAGTGAAATTTTTGCAAAAGAAGGAGAAGCCTTAAGCATGGTCAAAATCCACGAAATATCAAACCCTTCCCAGCTCCAAGACTTCGCCCAAAGAATCAAGTTTCAATTGTTTTGAGTTTTGAATCGGTCCAAATCCTTGAAATGATGTTTCCACCTGCAAGGACATGTAAAGTTCTTCTGTGTATAATATTCATTTGCCAAAGACAAGCAAAATTTTCATCGTACCAAAGTTTATTAAACTCACCTCATAAATCTTTAAAAAAGGTGTTCCAAAACTCCAAGAATCTCAAGCTGAGAGAAGATATGCAAGATGCGGGCAAGTGCAATTAAGGTATTTGGATAAAACTTGGGTGTAAAATTAGCTAAATTCCTCTTCAATAGAGGAAGCATTAATAGACGAAAAGGCCTCAAAGTACATGATGGCACTCCAATGAAGATGAGAATTAAGGGCAATCCAATTTGATTTCAAATTTATGGGAGAGAAAGCCAAACCCGATCTGAGGCTTTGCACAGAAATCCCTTGAGATGCCTAAGGATGGAACTAACTATACCTCAACATTTGATGTGGAAAGCAACATCCATCAACTAAGCTCTTCAGATAGTAAGACATTTTGGTAAGAGGATCTGCAATGAAAGTTTCACTTACGCACACCATCTTCTAGTCAAGAGTATCTCAAATTACTGAATGGAAACAGTTAAACTCTTCAAGAGCGCCCAAAGAAGAAGAAATCTTCTAGATGCATGTGCTTCAAATAGAGAGCATCATATTCAGAAAGAGGCCAAGGGAAACTTGTAACGTTGTCCTCTGTACCACGTCATATAGATATGGGCTTCTGAAAAGATTAGATCATCCTTTCAACTCCCCTAGCAACAGCAAAATTGACCCCATTGATCAATACTGCACTTTGTTCACAATTTAAACAAAAACATCCTGAAAGAATCAATCTTTGTTCCATCAAAATTGGTAAGAAATTGATCAACTCGTTGCACAAATGGCTCCTACAAAGATCAATCACAAGTCTTTTATGAATTGAATATTCCAGTGGTGGTTCAACAAGATATCCAGCTTCCAACATTTCCTTTTCGCTTCCAAGCATGTTGTGGATATCAAAGTTGAGATCTCTCCTTAGAGTCCACAGCTTCCACCACCTTTTAGAAAGTGCACTGGTTTTCACAAGATCTTTCATGGATAACATTGATAGGATATGAGACAGGATGCAGTCATGCAATTCGCTAATCTGATCCATTTTATGCTGCAAGAAAGGTTTTCAAAATAAACAAGTGTTTTAAAAACAAAAATGGCGTGGCATTTGCATCGAAGAACTGAGTCATGGAAACAATAACAAGGAACCAAGTAATCTACACAAACTAATTGAAGGATATGTGGCTATTTGCCTTTGCACATACAAACAGTTAAATAAAATCATCACTACTTAAGCAAAGTTTGCACATACCTTCACAATTTCTTTCTGTCTTACGAAATTTGACAAGTGAATCAACAAGTTGCAGGGTCTAACTTATAAGAAAATTGCAAATCATAATTGATTTTATCATTAATGAAAAAAAGGACAATATAAATATGATATCCATTAATTGATTATGCATTAATTGACATTAAAACCATTTATCCCATAAATAAAAGAGAGATTTGATAATTCTTCCCTTAAAAAAATCTCATGTAACCCATTCTTCATGTTGGACATACTCACAATCATGTTGTAGGACTCACAAGAAATTTATTGTTGATACAGCGGGTTAACATGATATCACTCGATTAAACATTCAAAAGAAACAAGCAATTCAATATTTGAGAGAAATATCTATAATTTTATTAATAAAGTTCTAAAATTACATTCTTTACTTCAAAATAACAAGGGTAATATTTATAACCCAAGAGTAGTAATCCTAATAAAATACGAAGTCATAATCAAATTCTAATCAAATACGAAATCATAATCAAATTCTCATCAAATATAAAATCTCTAAAGATAAGAAAAGATAAAATCCTAAACATAACGAAAGTTCTTGATATCCCTAAATGTGCATTAAACTAATAAATATTGTATATGTTATAATATATTTAGGATATTTTTAAAATATTTAGAGTATCTTTAGAATATTTTAGAAATTTTTTTTAGAATATCTTGTGGAATCAATTAGTCTTGAAGAAGTAATTTAAGAATTGTTTCATAATTTTTATGTTTCCTTATTTATTTCTTCATTTGATCAGGAATCAAATTAATTAAATATGAAATTCTAATCAAATCCTACACAAATATAAAAATCTCTAAAGATAAGAAAGATAAAATATCTTGATATCCCTAAATGTTCATTAACCAATAAATATTGTATCTGTTAGAATATATTTAAATATCTTTAAAATATTTAGAGTATCTTTAGAATATTTTTAAAAAAATTTACAATATATTGTGAAATCAATTAGTCAAAAAGAAACAATTTTTGGAGTTGGCTCCTAGTTTTTTCTTTCCTGACTTATTTTCTAATTTAATTAGGAATTAAATCCTAATCAAAAATGAAATTATAATCAAATCCTAATCAAACATAAAATTCATAAAGATAAAATCCTAAAGACAACACAAAAGATCTTGATATCCCTAAATGTGCATTAACCAATAACTATTGTATATGTTAGAATATATTTAGGATATCTTTAAAATATTTAGAGTATCTTTAGAATATTTTAAAAAAATTTTAGAATATTTTGTGGGAATCAATTAGTCTTGAAGAAGTAATTTTAGGAGTTGTTTCTTAATTTTTATGTTTCTTTATTTATTTCTTTATTCGATTAGAAATCAAATATTAATTAAATATGAAATCAAAATCAAAATCCTACTCAAATATAAAATCTCTAAAGATAAGAAAAAGATAAAATATCTTGATATCCCTAAATGTGCATTAACCAATAAATATTGTATCCGTTAGAAAAGTAAGGTGCAATTCTTATAATCCACAAAATAGTTTCGGGTGGGGCTATTGGCACTAATTTGCCTGTTCATACTCTTCACTTTTCAATTTTTATTATACTTTCCAACTTAAAAATCAAATTGTTGCATTGTTGTAGGAGAGTGGATAGGCATATTGAAATGCCAACAGTCCCACCCAATAGTTCCTATTCCTCTTTCATTTACAATCTCTTCCTTTAGTCATAAGAACAAACGCTGAGCTTCTAAAGCTTGGGTGGTGGTCTGACATGGATAATTTTGGTGATCTCAGGTATAAAATAAACTTGGAAAACAGAGGGTCATGAGAGGAGTGTTCTTGTATCAAGAAAGTCACTAATAAACCCAAGTTGACATTTTTCTTCGAACATTTTGCAAGCAATCAAATAATCACATAATGAAATACCAGAACTTTACACAATGCTATCAACGCAAACAATAACATACACAATCAGCATATGAATGCGAAAATTTTGACTCAAGAATAGGAAGACGAAAGAGACTGTGGAGACTGGCATGAAACCAAAACCCCGAAAGAAATTTGCAAAGAATATCCAGTCACAAGGACTCAACAAACTATCAACAAAAACCCCAAATCAATGAATCTGGATACAAAGATTGAAGAGAAATATTCCTACAGAACTGTGTGGTTCTCTATTATCTGTGTGCCGTGCTCCCCTTCTCTTCTCTCGTTCCTCTCTCTCTAGTCTTGCTCTAGGATTTTCTTTTTATCTCCACAGAGCAATCCAAAATTCTTTTTGAAGACCCTGTCCATGCTTAATTTCCTCAATCAAAGCTAATTCCTCTCCATCAATTTTTTAATCATAATTAATCCTCAAATCAACCAATATTAATTACATAAATCATATTTAAGTTTAAAATTCAAACGAAATATTAACTTTTCACTAAATTAAATTATTTAATTAATTATTACTATTTCATTAGACTTGTACCTGATATTAAGCAGAAGTCACCACATTCACATTGGGCAAAGCATGATATTCGTTATCCATTGTCTCTTTCCACTCAGGTGAGCTTAGAGCTTCTTTGACTGACTTGGGCTCTGTATGTGCTAAGAGTATCTTCGGTTTGAATATGCCTGCTTTGGATCTTGTCACCATTGGATGTTTTGAGGTGTTAGTGGTTTTGACTTGAGGATTGATAGTGCTGGCTGTTGGTTCAGCAGCAGATTGCAATCTCTGGTTGCTGTATTGACTGAATTCTGCAGCGGAATCTACAGTTCTGAGATTGAACAAATGGAGTTGAAAGCTGGTTTGATGTGGGATGTAATTGTTGTTCACTATCTGCAGGTTCAGAACCACCATGATTAACATTTTCTGCTACTTCTGTAACACCAATAAACTAGTTAGCAGCATCTGTGCTCGAAACAAGGTTAGGCATAACAGATACTTGATTTGAAACATTATTCAAATATTGGTTTTGTGATTTTGTGACAAGTGGAATTGAAGAAATTGGAGCAGACAGACTCTGTGACAGTGTTTGATTTATTTGAGTTACATGAATAAGGAAAGAAGGACTCATTGAATATAACATCTTCGGAGACATGGACTCTACCATTTGGAGCCAGACATCGATAACCTTTATGATTAGGACTATAACCAATAAAGGTGCACTGCACTAATCTAAATTGCATTTTGTTACTGTTATAGGGTCTCAAAAGGGGAAAGCAAGCACAGCCAAAAATTTTGAGAAAGGAGTAGTCTGGCACGGTTTTATTAAGTTTTGTGTCTAGAACTTGACCTGATATAGCAGTAGATGGTAACCTGTTTATGAAGTAAACTGTTGTACAGAAAGCATCATCCTAAAAAGAAAGAGGCATTGAAGCTTTTAGCTAACAAAGTTAAGCCAACTTCAGTAATGTGTCTATGTTTTCTTTCAATTACACCATTTTGATGGTGAGTATGTGGACATATGAGCCTATGTATGATTCCTTGGCTCTTTAGGTAATTAGAGAAAGGTCTGAATTCAACTCCCCAGTCAGATTGAATGACTTTTATTTTAGTTTCTAGTTGAAGTTCTACCATGGCTTTAAAGTCAAGAAAAGCTTGAAATGCTTCAGATAGAATCAACAAAGCTAATGTAATAGGAGAAACCATTAGTTGAAACTATAGGAGAAGGGACCCCATAAATCTGTGTATACAAGGTCTAAAGGTTTGTTGTGAACAGTAGTTGAACAAGTTGAAGGTAACCTTTTGGCCCTACCATAACAGCAAGCATCACAAAAATCAGATGCAGTGACTTTATTTAACAGAGGTACATTACAACTCTTTAGAACTTTTGTCACAGTTACAACTTTACGATGACCAAGCCTATTATGCCACAAACTGATCAGATACATTTGAGGAACTATTTACAGACAGCAAGACACAGGACAGACATCTAAATGATTGATTATCTGCAGATTGAACTCGAGGAACTGTAGAGTTGGAATGCAGATGTTGCAGCTTCAAATGATCAAAGCTGTATAATCCATTAGGTTTGAGAGTCAAAGTATACTGAGTTGTCCCTAGCAAACTTACTAACAATAGATTTTTGGTTATTCGAGGTACATGCAACAGATCTTTTAGGGACAATGAAATAGATGAATTGAAAGGTGACTTTACTGTTGAAAAACCAATATTCATAATGTTCAAATCTGTACCGTTGCCAACATGGATCTGTTCTGCACCAGCAAACTCTGATTTATGCATCAGATTATTGGGATCAGCAGTAACGTGATTTGTTACCCCAGAATCAGGATACCACGCTGGATCTAGAATCACTTTAGGTGTAGTCAGCGTTGCCTGCATGCTTGAATGCTGCATGTGTCGAGGCTGATATGGATTCGAAAATGAGTTGTCATTTGAATGGGACGAACTTCCAGCCTGAAAATGTTGGTCATATCTATAGAAGCAATGAGTAGCCAGGTGACCTGGCTTGTTACACACTTGACAGATGACAGAGAATCTGCCACCTCTTCCATATCCTCTTCCTCTGCCACGAAATCTATTTGAATTGCCTCTACCACCTATGTCGTAAAATGGTTACCTTAAAAGGTAATTATGCAAATTACTAAATTTTAAAACTATTTATTTTTCCCTTTAAGCAAAACAAAATAATAACAAATAACTATAAAAATGGAAAAAAACAAAGAATTAAATTAATGACATTATTTACAGCTTTTGGCTTGCCTTTCGTGCCTATGTTCCCATGTGCAATGAAAAGGTTGATAATTCATTAATAATTTCCTATAAGATTAATTGAGTCATGACATAATTATAGTAATCTCAAAATAGGTGAGAGATAATTACTCTTGAATAACCAATTAATCTTGATGGAGTAATTTTAAGAGTTGCCTCCTATTTTTTTTTCCTGACTTATTTTTTTATTTAATTAGAAATTAAATCCTAATCAAATACGAAATCATAATCAAACATAAAATTCATAAAGATAAAACAAGATAAAATCCTAAAGATAACAAAAGATCTTGATATCCCTAAATGTGCATTAACCAATAAATATTGTATCTGTTGGAATATATTTACGATATCTTTAAAATGTTTAGAGTTTCTTTAGAATATTTCAAAAAATCTTTAAAATATATTGTGAACTCAATTAGTCTTGAAAAAGTAATTTAAAGGAGTTATTTTCTAATTTTTATGTCTTCTGATTTATTTCCATATTCAATTAAAGTTTGTAGAATATAAATAAGAGTTAGTCCTTTGTCTATAATTCTCAACAATATCCATGCAAATATATATAATACTACTTAATATATTTGTCCTAAAATGATTACCTTAAAAGCTAATTATGCAAATTAATATATTTTAAAAATATTTATTTTTCCGTTTAAGCAAAAGTAATTAATAACAAATAACTATAAAAATGAAAAAAACAAAGAGTTAAATTAATGACCTTATTTATAGTTTTTGGCTTGTCTTTTGTGACTATGTCCCTATGTGCAATTAAATGGTTGATGATTCATTAATAATTTTCTATAAGATTAATTGAGTCGTAACTTAATCATAGAGTAATCCCAAAACAAGTGAGAGATGATTACTCTTCAAGAAGCAATTAGTCTTGATGGGGCAATTTTAGGAGTTGCCTCCTAGTTTTTTTTTTCCTAGACTTATTTTCTTATATTAATTAGGAATTAAATCGTAATCAAATACGAAATTATAATCAAATCCTAATCAAGCATAAATTTTATAAAGATAAAAAAAGATAAAATCCTAAAGATAACAAAAGATCTTGATATCCCTAAATGTGCATTAACCAATAAATATTGTATCTGTTAGCATATATTTAGGATATCTTTAAAATATTTAGAGTTTCTTTAGAATATTTCAAAAAATCTTTATAATATATTGTAGAATCAATTAGTCTTGAAAAAATAATTTTAGGAGTTGTTTTCTAGTTTTTATGTTTACTGATTTATTTTTTTATTTAATTAAAGTTAGTAGAATATAAATAAGAGTTAGTCTTTGTCTATAATTATCAACAATATCCATGCAAATATATATAATCCTACTTAATATATTTGTCCTAAAATGGTTACCTTAAAAGCTAATTATGTAAATTAATAAATTTTAAAAATATTTATTTTTTTCTTTAAGCAAAAATAATTAGTAACTAATAACTACAAAAATGAAAAAAAAACAAAAGAATTAAATTAATGACATTATTTACAGTTTTTGGCTTGCCTTTCGTGCCTATGCCCCCATGTGCAATGAAATGGTTGATGATTCAATAATAATTTCCTATAAGATTAATTGAGTCATGACTTAATCAAAGAGTAATCCCAAAATAAATGAGAGATAACTTACTCTTAAAGAAGCAATTAGTCTTGAAGGAGCAATTTTAGGAGTTGCCTTCTAGTTTTTTTTTTTTTGACTTATTTTCTTATTTAATTAGGAATTAAATCCTAATCAAATACAAAATCATAATCAAATCCTAATCAAACATAAAATTCATAGAGATAAAAAAAGATAAAATCCTAAAGAAAACAAAAGAATCTTGATATCCCTAAATGTGCATTAATCAATAAATATTGTATCTGTTAGAATATATTTATAATATCTTTAAAATATTTAGAGTTTCTTTAGAATAATTTAGAAAATTTTTAAAATATATTGTGGAATCAATTTTTCTGGAAAAAGCAATTTTAGGAGTTGTTTTCTAATTTTTATGTCTTCTGATTTATTTCTTTATTTAATTAAATTTAATCAAATATAAAAAAGCTTTAGTCTTTGTCTATAATTCTCAACAGTATTATATTATTTTTTAATTTTAAAGAAATTGTATAACTCATAAAATAAATTACTAACAAGCAACGAAAGTATGCTATTAATGATTGAGTGATAAATAATACCTTGTCCCGGATCAATAAAGTGAGAATATTGATATGATATTGGGAAGAAATGGGGATATGAATAGCCAAACACAACACATATACGGAATATTCACATGGCCTTTGGTCATAACTATCTAAACTACAAAATAAAAATAAAATAAATAAAACAAAAGCACTTAATTATTTGGGTAGTTATGGTTAAAAATTTTTATTATACTTTCCAACTTAAAAATCAAATTGTTGCATTGCTTGTAGGAGAGTGGATAGGCATATTGAAATGCCAATAGTCCCACCCAACAGTTCGTATTCCTTTTTCATTTACAATCTCTTCCTTCAGTCATAAGGACAAACGCTGAGCTTCTAAAGCTTGGGTGGTGGTCTGACATGGATAATTTTTGGTGATCTCAGGTATAAAATAAACTTGGAAAACAGAGGGTCATGAGAGGAGTGTTCTCGTATCAAGAAAGTCACTAATAAACCCAAGTTGACATTTCTTCGAACATTATGCAAGCAATCAAATAATCACATAATGAAATACCAGAACTTTACACAATGCTATCAACGCAAACAATACCAAACTTTTTGTAGTGCTCCCCTTCTCTTCTCTCGTCCCTCTCTCTAGTCTTGCTCTAGGATTTTCTTTTTATCTCCACAGAGCAATCCAAAATTCTTTTTGTAGACCCTATCCATGCTTAATTCCCTCAATCAAAGCTAATTCCTCTCCATCAATTTTTAATCATAATTAATCCTCAAATCAATCAATATTAATTACATAAATCATATTTAAATTTAAAATTCAAACTAAATATTAATTTTTCCTCCTAAATTAAATTATTTAATTAATTATTACCATTTTATTGGACTTGGACCTGATATTAAACAGAAGTAGGTCCAACATCAAAATTAATGAATAAAGAGATCTAAAAAACTTAAAATTAATGAATAAAGAGATCTAAAAAACTTAAAGAATTGAGCTTGAGAATTTCAAAGAGAATTGAACTATGGATTTTGATCACTATTAAGATTTTTTTTTATTTTTGGTTTTTTTTAATTTCCATAAATTTGGACAAAACATGGTGTTCACACCCTTACTTGAGGCCTTTAAAATTTTATGTCCTATAATTTAATATTATTATTTTTATCATTTATGTAACTATTATATTTATTAAAGTAAAACTTATTTTTAGTTTCTGAAAAAGATACATCATTTATCAATTTTGTCTCTTAAAAATTAATTTTATTGATTTATTCCCTCAAGTTTCAAGTTAATCATAAATTTTATTTTTTTGCTTTAATTAATTTAATCTGTCATAAAGACCAAACTATTATAATTGAATTTGAAAGTTTGAGATACTAAACTAATAAAATTAATTTTTGAATGACTAAATTTATAAACGATGTATAAATAAAAAAAGATTTTACTCTATTTATTATATTAAATTCCGGCCTGCAACTTTATTATTTTAATGCCTAATTAATTTCATTCTCTACCGTTCATATTAATTAGTCATTTATAATCTAATCACTTTTCCATAGTCCCTATTAGTTTTCCATGTTATTTTTTATTTGTGAATTGCCCCTAGAATACTGCCCCTCTTTTTTAACGCCCAATTTTAGAAAAGATAATGGATATATTTTAATTACATAAAAAGATTTGATTTTTTTTGAAGCATATATTGGTTATCGAAGAATGTTAACATTTTCAATAAACTGAAAGAATTTTTTAAAATTAAAATCAATAAAATCTTATTTAAAGTCAACACTATTTCAAAAAAAAAAAAAATTAAATAGGTTAACTATATTATTAATTAAAAAATATTAGAAGAAATTAATTATAAAAATTTAATTGATAACTTTATATATAAAAAAATTAAAAATAAATTTTAAATAAAAATTTATATTAATTTTATTAAATAAATTAAATGCCCCGTATTAGAGAATAAATTACTAACAAGTAAGGAAAGTATACTATTAAACTAAGAAAAAAAGAACTCATTATTTTATTTATTTTATTTTTTTATTTCAAACAGTTTCATTGATTGAGTGATAAATAATACCTTGTCCCGGATCAATAAAGTGAGAATGTTGATATGATATTGGGAAGAAATGGGGATATGAATAGCCAAACACAACACATATACGGAATATTCACATGGCCTTTGGTCATTACTACCTAAACTACAAAATAAAATAAAATAAAATAAAAAAACAAAAGCACTTAATTATTTGGGTAGTTATGGTTTAAAAAAATGCAAGGAATGCTGGATGAGATTTATGTAGAGTTTATAGAGCTTGAGTCGATAAGAACCTACAGTAAGTCTCAAAATTAATGCATCAACCAAGTAAACACCCAACACAAATTGATGATGCATTTTTCAACAAAATTAGAATAAAGAAAAATCGCAGGCCAAAAAAAGAAAGAATAAAGAAAAATCCCACCATGACATGACAAGGACTTCGAACAAAAAGAAAAGTAAGGTGCAATTCTTATAATCCACAAAATAGTTTCGGGTGGGGCTATTGGCACTAATTTGCCTATTCACACTCTTCACTTTTCAATTTTTATTATACTTTCCAACTTAAAAATCAAATTGTTGCATTGTTGTAGGAGAGTGGATAGGCATATTGAAATGCCAATAGTCCCACCCAATAGTTCCCATTCCTCTTTCATTTACAATCTCTTCCTTTAGTCATAAGGACAAACGCTGAGCTTCTAAAGCTTGGGTGGTGGTCTGACATGGATAATTTTGGTGATCTCAGGTATAAAATAAACTTGGAAAACAGAGGGTCATGAGAGGAGTGTTCTCGTATCAAGAAAGTCACTAATAAACCCAAGTTGACATTTCTTCGAACATTTTGCAAGCAATCAAATAATCACATAATGAAATACCAGAACTTTACACAATGCTATCAACGCAAACAATACCATACACAATCAGCATATGAATGCGAAAATTTTGACTCAAGAATAGGAAGACGAAAGAGACTGTGGAGACTAGCATGAAACCAAAACCCCGAAAGAAATTTGCAAAGAATATCCAGTCACAAGGACTCAACAAACTATCAACAAAAACCCCAAATCAATGAATCTAGATACAAAGAGACCAAGATTAAACATATTTCAAGAAAGATTGAAGAGAAATATACCTACAGAACCGTGTGGTTCTCTATTCTCTGTGTGCCGTGCTCCCCTTCTCTTCTCTCGTCCCTCTCTCTAGTCTTGCTCTAGGATTTTCTTTTTATCTCCACAGAGCAATCCAAAATTCTTTTTGTAGACCCTATCCATGCTTAATTCCCTCAATCAAAGCTAATTCCTCTCCATCAATTTTTAATCATAATTAATCCTCAAATCAACCAATATTAATTACATAAATCATATTTAAGTTTAAAATTCAAACGAAATATTAATTTTTCCTCCTAAATTAAATTATTTAATTAATTATTACTATTTCATTGGACTTAGACCTAATATTAAACAGAAGTAGGTCCAACATTAAAATTAATAAAATAAAGAGATCTAAAAAACTTAAAGAATTGAGCTTGAGAATTTCAAAGAGAATTAAACTATAAATTTAGATCACTATTAAGATTTTTTTTTTTTTTTAATTTTTATATTTTTGATTTTTTTTAATTTCTATAAATTTGGACAAAACATGGTGTTCACACCCTTACTTGAGACCTCTAAAATTTTAGGTCCTATAATTTAATATTATTATTTTTATTATTTATGTAACTATTATATTTATTAAAGTAAAACTTATTTTTAATTTCTGAAAAAATACATCATTTATCAATTTTATCTTTTAAAAATTAATTTTATTGATTCATTCTTTCAAATTTCAAGTTAATTATAAATTTTATTCTTATATTTTTATTAATTTTATTAATTTAATCTGTCATAAAGACCAAACTATTATAATTGAATTTGAAGTTTGATAGATTAAATTAATAAAATTAATTTTTGAATGACTAAATTTACAAATGATGTATAAATAAAAAAATATTACTCTATTTATTATATTAAATTCAGGCTTGCAACTTTATTAATTTAATGCCTAATTAATTTCATTCTCTCCCGTTCATATTAATTAGTCATTTATAATCTAATCACTTTTCCATAGTCCCTATTATTTTCCATGTTATTTTTTATTTGCGAATTGCCCCTAGAATACTGCCCCTCTTTTTTAACGCTCAATTTTAGTAAAGATAATGGATATATTTTAATAACATAAAAAGATTTGATTTTTTTAATGCATATGTTGGTTATAGAACAATGTTAACATTTTCAATAGAACTGAAAGAATTTTTTAAAATTAAAATCAATAAAATCTTATTTAAAGTCTAACACTATTTCAAAAAAAATTAAATAGATTAACTATATTATTAATTAAAAAATATTTGAGGAAATTAATTATAAAAATTTAATTGATAACCTTATATATAAAAAAATTAAAAAATAAATTTTAAATAAAAATTTATATTAATTTTATTAAATAAATTAAATGGCCCGTATTAGAGTTTTGCTTTTAAGTTATCAACTCTCATGAGCCGCTTGTGTAGGTAGCTTTCTCCTTTGTTGATGAAAGCTGGTTTCAAGCCCGCATGTTATTTGCAACCCTTTTGCAAATAACTGAATTCGGCAAGGAATTTATTTATAGAACTATTGTAAACTCTGCATCTACAATCATCTATCCTTGATATAAGAATTAAAGGCTCCAAAGATCAATTCATATAATACCATTTTTGATAATTAAAAAAAAAATCAGATTCCACTTTCTCTTTCAATCATTCACCTCAAAGGAAATCGTTTTATTCCAACAATTTAGATGTTCAAGTGCCTTGTCTTCACTGAAACACATGAAGTAAATAAAATAATTCATTTAAGAAATAAATGTGAATTAAAATTCTGTTTGGAGTTAGACAATTTGATTCAAAGAAAATCATACTGCAATACACTACCCTGGTAAATCATAATGCAGAAAAAATATCCTTGGAATAGATGTCAAAAAAAGATGCACGTTTTCAGAGCAAATTAAAGTGGTGCAGCTAAGAAGCTCAGTGAGATAGAAATTAAGGTACAAAAGAAGATATGCATATAAAGTAATAACGCCTAATTGAATATTTTAATTCATGAGAAAAAGTAAATATATATATTAGTAAATTAGTGAGCCATTCACTGGACGGACATTCACCATATATAGTTTCAACTCTATTGCTCAACACACAAATCTTAAAAAATAAATCAGTATAGATATCAATGTTATGAATGATAGTATCATAACAAAAAAGGAACTCCATTAGTTCTAGAAAGCAGCAGAAAAGCAAAATAAGCAGACCAGAGGCATGTCTTGCTTAAAGATTAAGGATGTGTTTGGGTGGGCGTTTGTCGCACCCAAACTCGCTTTTAGATGCTAAAACAGGATTTTACTTATTCTCCAAAATCAAGTTTATCCAAAATTAAGTTAATAAACTCTAATCCAAATATGCACTATGTTTGAGCATTGGGGTAGAAGAAGGTGAGAAAGTTTTCAAATATGCAATCTCTTAGATTCATAATTTTAGAGCACAAACAGACCCCAATGATCCACCTAATCAAGCCTTGGTGCACCTAGTGAACCTCCATTACACTGTCCATAAATCAAAAAAGAGCACATCTATCTGCAAAGTGAGATAACGAAAACTAAGGAAAATAGAACACTGATATAACCGTGAAGTAAAAGAGACCAATGGTGTATATAAGTAACCAAAACAAAATATGAGCTTATATTTCCGTGAGCTATAATATTAGCTTCTAGAATTACAAGCAAAAAAAGTTGTTCCAGGCATCAGAAGCATTGTATACATATTATAACTTACATGGTTTCACCATTAGCGGTGTCAGAAAAACAAAATTCACAGCAGATGTGGACTGGTAAAGGTAAACTTCATGTATAGAAAGAAAAAAAAAATGAAAGGAAAAAAGGGTACTTTGATTCTTCAACTTACTTTTATTTTCATTTTGATCCCATAATTATTTTTCGTTCCATATTGATCTCTTAAATATTAAATATTAGACAAAATTGTCCTAAATCACGATTCCGTTAGAATAACTAACGAATCCCTCCTACATGACAGATAGCAGTGTTGATGTGGCTTAGAGCACCATTAAACATTCATTTACTTTAAAGACTTAGTTAAATGGCATCGTTTGGCATGAGTTAAAAATATTTTTGTTTCTTTTTGCCCTCCCCATGTCATCTTCTTGCTCATTATGCTAGAGTTTCTGCAAGTAAAAAGTCTCTCTCATGCCATCTTCTTCTCCACCATTACGCTAGGGATTTTGCAAGTAAAAAGCCTCCCCCATGTCATATTCTTCTCCCTTATCACATTAGGGTTTCTACAAGTAAAAAGAATAGGAAGCTTGCAATGGATTCTCAATGTTCATTAATGGATGGAAATCATTTCTGCTACTGTATATGGGGTCAAAGCCATTTTTTTGACTCCTATACCAATGTTCGAAAGCAAACTTAAAGTGATGGAATGAATTTTCCCTTTATCCTTTTCCCTCTAGGCATATAATTTCCCTTCCTTCAAAATTTGGTTGAATGTGTTCCCTAGCATCCTTATTGGCTTATGCCATCTCCCAAAACAATGTCATATCTTTATTAACTCCTAAACAAATGCATGTTTAATGGTGAGACAAATCCACATCAGCACCATTCTCAGCTACATAGGAGATATATGTTAATAGTTCTCTCGGAATCGTGATTTGGGACAATTTTGCCTAATGTTTGATTGTTAGGAGATTAATATGAAATGAAAAATAGTTGTGGGACTAAAGTGAAAACGAAAAATAAGCTCAAGGACTAAAGTACCCTTTTTGTCAAAATGAAAAGAGAAAAAAAGACTGAAATAGGACATGATACATAACTGCCGACCTAAATGAAACCACTTTCACATGGAATATTTTTCTTAAATAAAAAATTATATCAATCACGAGGGCTATGAAAATGAGTTGAACCCGTTCAGCTAACCTGTTTAATCGTAACAAAAATATGAGTTAGGTTTTTAAAATTGTAATCCATATAAATGCAGAGATTTTTGAACCGTTCCATTTAACTTGCAAGTTAAATGGGCCGGGCTCGTTTATGTGCGAGCCCCGCCTATTTTTTTAGTAATTTTTTTAAGTATATAGTCATACTGATAAAACACATTATATGACCTATTCTTCCAAGACCCTAACACAGCATTGCGATGCACTGGTTTTCTATTATTGTACTTGTCAATTTGGTTTATATTTTGGACAATATTTAAATTATGTTATGTATTTGTGAATTTGGTTTGAACTTTGAATAATATTTAAATTATATTATATATTTGAAGATGTGAATTGAACAATATTTAAATTATGTATTTGGTTTGACAAGTTCCTTTTGATGATGAAGTGAGTTCAACTTTTTTAAAAAAAAACTTCTTGGTGAATAAAACATGGAAATGTAATAAAAAAAATTATGCAGTTCATCCCGTTTAAGTCCACGAAGTTCATACGACGCGAGTCAAATTGATTTTTATTCAGCCATTTAAATGCAGATAATTCGAACCTGGCATGTTTAACTCACGGACCCTTAAGAAAGTCTTAAATGGGTTATGTCAACTCGTTTGACAACCCTATCAATTGCACATAAACTATTTTTCAATCATTCATACTTAGAATAAGATATTAAATATCATTTACTATCTCTGCCTAGAATTAAAACCCAGAAAAATGATATGATATTTTCAAAGTGAAAAGGGTGTCTATACAAAAAAAAAGAAAAGGAGAAGGGTGTCATGATTCTTGATTATAGATGATGGTACGCAATGAAATGTGTCTTTACTTCAATATATATCATATTATTCTTTTCCTTCTGGGTATCTTTAGTAAACGTTTACTATTGTGGTACAATGACAATCTTCTTGACATTATTCACAGCAGCATGGAAGGTCCCAACATTGTGCATTATTCGCTATTATATCTAATCAACATACATATTCAAATTCATTTTTTCAATCGTAATCCAGTTTATTGAGTTTTTCTTCTTTGGAAGATCCAAAAAATTTGCCACCTGCTACAAATGACTCTCTCTCTTAATGTCTTTACTTTCAGACCCGCATAACAATGTCTGTAGGCGTAGAATGAATACATTTAATAATTTAGAAAACTTATGGATATTGGCATGCACCGTATAACTTCACACGTTAAGTACGTAGGGGATAATAAAAATTCAATTACAAAAATTTAGAATTATCACACACATTATCATATCATGCTCGATATATCCATAGATGTTTCTTTACATTAGACACTATAATCATGAGTCTTGTTTAACTACACGTCATAAAAAACAGAAAGTACTTGATTATATACATGTGAAATCAAAACGCAGAAAGTCAAATTGATGGTGATGGTAATAAAGACATTTGTGATATAAGCACTTATGGAATGAGGAACTTCTCATGACATACATGTTCAAAACTTGAAGTGTCTACAAGATAATTGTGATATTATTATTATTACTATTATTAGGATGTCATGCACAACACCCTTCGTGATTTAATTTTAAAAAAAATCCAATTTATATATTATTTATATAAATAGCACCATTTATGAACACTAATTTGAAACCCATTAAATATGAATTAAATTTTTTATTTTATTTTAATATCCACACTGAAGAACCCATATGATTGAATCAGTTACACAAAAGTAGTTGGTTGCTGTGGCAGTGAATTACGATTCAGGCGAACTTTACTTGCAATGTCAAACTCAAAGGGTTAGTCTCGCAATTATCCCTGATCGGAAGACCAAAAAATATGATCGAACTAGCTTATTTCTTGCACATTACCATTTTTAATCACTCACATCTTTCATACAATTAGATAAATAGCTAGAAGAGGCAGCTATCAGTTTTTGTTTGTGATAATTGGGCATTAATGGCAAATGTGACAATGTTTTCAAAGTCTATGAATGCTTTCAATCAGTTTAGGGTGTTTAGGGGCATTATAGCTTTTTTCTTTCACATTACCATTTGTGTGTAATCACATTTTGTTTGTGATCATAGAGCATGCATTGCAGATGGTGATTCTATGTTTCCTTAGTCTATAAATACTTCGAATCCGTTCTGTTTCCTCACCTCATTTGCATCAATCTATATACACTCTACTGTGAAGGAGGATTTGAGTTTTGAGACCTCAAGGTAAAGAACTTGCCGTTTGCCAAACTTTATAGGCTTCTTTCTAGCCTTGCCTTACGTTTATTGATATAAATCACTTCTTCATAATATTTAATTTACTGGTCTTTTATTTTTTTTTCTTTTTTACGGTGCAAGAATCATGGATGCCTCGTCTTCAACGAGTTCACCTTCCAAGAGGTACATGGATGTGACTGTGAAGAATTATGTGGAGTTGAAGGCAGCTTACGACAATTGGAAGAATGAGCAGCCTCAGGAAACCATTCTGCGGGTGTACATTCCCCCCGAGCCAGAGGTTAGAGATATTGTTAGAGGGAAACTCATTGGAACGAGCTCACTTTTGGGGAATCGAAGTTCTTTTCGAGGATCCAAATCTCGTTGAAACGGAGGACACCACTGAACCCATAGACTACAGCTCATACAAATCCATCTGAACATGCATTAGAATGAAAACACATAACATATTATGTATATAAATAAAGTGCAAGTGTGCGACATGGTGCTAGCTAGTAGCAAGTGTGGGAAGATGTCAGAATAGGAAATATGATATGATTGTAAACAATGTTCGCAACTCTGTAATTATGTTTACAGTTATATATGTCTGTAATTATGTTTACAAATATATATGTTGAAATATTAAAGTACGAATATATTTGGTACTCTATGGCCTTTGCTAATCCTTTTCTTTTACTATGATCTTAGCACTTGATTGTTTAAGGATCGCCACATAAAAAAAAAAGAAAAAAAAATCCGGATTTTAAATGTAATTTTGAGCTAGCAATTTTTTTTTACGTCTCAAACTCCAAATGCCAAAGGAATTAATTAATTAGAAACTGATAATGATAATTAGTCTCAAACACAAATTTTGATTACTTGGAATTAATTTAGAGACTTTCACTCCGATTTTAAAGCCGAATAGTATATTTCCATCTTAAACTGATATAGTATAGTCATGGAATTAGAAAAGGATTAGGTGTCAATTTAGGACATAATGATGATGGATATAAAAAGAATAATCTATATCAGTGTATTCAAGGAGAACCCTCTCTATGAGTACCATGACAAGAAGAGTTAATACAATACATTAAATGATATAATTATCATCTTAGTGAAAATGGATGAATGATGCTTGTGATTGTTACACTAGTTTAAAAGAGGAAAAAAAAAGGTGACTATTTAGTTAATTTTATAAATTTTGCTCGAGGTTAATCGGTAGTGGCATTCTGCTTTAAGTGATGAATGGTTTAAGTTATTGTGGTTGAAAGTGGAGAAGTTGTTTGAATTGAGTTTGAACTGTAAATTGAGTAATTTTGTGATTGTTTTCAAGTAAGTATGTTGTGTGGTGTCCTATTCTTGGTTCTTAGTTATTAGCTTTCACCAGGAACTTTACATATTCCAAGGCCGAACCACTGCCCGCTCAATTTCTCATTCATGTGTGAGTTGCAAATTTGGTCCCCCAACACAACCTATGCCATCTTTGATAGCTACCACTACTCTTCTGCTCCAATTTGAAAGAAAGGAGCACCACATTCACATATAGAGAAAAATAAGGATTTATTTATTGTAAAGACAAGTATGATAGAGGCCAAAATAATATACATATGTCTATATCTTTATCTATATTATTATCAATATGGCAAACCATTTTATTATTCATACACTACTCTCACTAAAGACATCAGTCAAGAATTATACATGTTAGCATCATATTTCACCTTTGAAAATATCAAGAACAATCAATGCCATCCCCATCTTTCCATAAAAATATAAATTAGGAAACAATTTTTAAAATTGCTTTATCAAATAAAAGTAAAAATTATCTAAGACATATAATAAATAAATATGCATAAAATATTAAATTAAGATTATATTGAGCGAATCATAAATGAATAACGAAGAAAATCACATTACAATTATAAAAAATAAAAATAAATCCATAAATTATACTAGTTATTCTATTAATAAAAAAACACGAGGTTATTTGTTCATATGAGAATAAGTTGTGTTCCTCCAACTACTTCATCTCGAAGCTTTTCACGAATCCTTTCTCGCCCACTCTGAAACCAATCAGGATTAGAGTTCCAATCACTCAAGACATCAGTGTCTCTCCAAAAAGGGCTTAAAACTATTCGCTCAAGCGAATATACATTTCTTAGTACATTCTTGACAAACTCAATTTCATACCAGTTTCCAACACAGCCACTCAATTCAATGACTTTGAGCTCATTGTGAGAGAATATTCCATGATCTGTACTCTCCTTTTGATCTTTAAACAACGTTGGATATGTAAACTTGAAAAACAAGAATAATATATCATAATTAGATTAATGGTGAAAGCAGATCAAATTGGAAAGTTCCTATTTATTAATAGGAATATTAAAGTATAAGGAAAAGATCTGCAACAATAACCAAAGCTGTTTACAATCGTATAAAAAAATACTCTTTATCAAGAGATGGCTACTACTTGTTTAGGGATTAAGCCCAAGGTTAAGATAAGTAGAAATAAAATTAAAATACACAAAATAAAGCATGTGTCATTAAACTTGTTGACTCACCATGAGTGAAATTTTTTGCAAAAGAGGAGAAGCCTTAAGCATGGTCAAAATCCACGAAATATCAAACCCTTCCCGCTCCAAGACTTCGCCCCAAACGATCAAGTTCAATTGTTTGAGTTTTTTTTTGAATGGTCCAATCCTTGTAAATGATGTTTCCACCTGAACAAGGACATGTAAGATTTTTGTATAATTTTCATTTGCCAAAGACAAGCAAAATTTTCATTGTACCAATAGTTTATAAACTCACCTCATAAATCTTAAAAAAGGTGTCCAAACTCAGAATCTCAAGCTGAGGAAGATATGCAAGATGGGCAAGTGCATTAGGTATTTGATAAAACTTGGGTGTAAAATAGTAAATTCTCTTCAATAGAGGAGCATTAATAGACGAAAAGGCCTCAAAAGTACATGATTGGCACTCCAATGAGATGAGATTAAGGCAATCCAATGATTTCAAATTTATGGGAGAAAGCTCAAACTCCGATCTGCAGGCTTTGCACCATGAAACCTTGAGATGCCGTAAGGATGAACTAACTATCCTCAACATTGATGTGAAGCAACATCCAATCAAGCTAAGCTCTTCAAGTAGTAGACATTTGGGTAAGAGATCTGCAATGAAAGTTTCACTTACGCACACATCTTCTAGTACAAGAGTTCTCAAATTACTGAATGGAACACAGTTAAACTCTTCAGAGCGCCAAAGAAGACAATTCTTTAGATGCATGTGCTTCAAAGTAGAAGCATCATATTCAGAAAAGAGGCCAAGGGGAAACTTGTAACGTTTGTCCTCTGGTACACGGTCATATAGATATGGGCTTCCTGAAAAGATTAGATCAATCCTTTCAACTCCCCTAGCAACAGCAAAATTGACCCATTGATCAATACTGCTACTTTGTTCACAATTTAAACAAAAAACCATCCTGAAAGAATCAATCTTTGTTCCCTCAAAATTGGTAAGAAATTGATCAACTCGTTGCACAAATTGGCTCCTACAAAGATCAATCACAAGTCTTTTATGAATTGAATATTCCAGTGGTGGTTCAACAAGATATCCAGCTTCCAACATTTCCTTATCGCTTCCAAGCATGTTGTGGATATCAAAGTTGAGATCTCTCCTTAGAGTCCACAGCTTCCACCACCTTTTAGAAAGTGCACTGGTTTTCACAAGATCTTTCATGGATAACATTGATAGGATATGAGACAGGATGCAGTCATGCAATTCGCTAATCTGATCCATTTTATGCTGCAAGAAAGGTTTCAAAATAAACAAGTGTTTTAAAAACAAAAATGGCATGGCATTTGCATCGAAGAACTGAGTCATGGAAACAATAACAAGGAACTAAGTAATCTACACAAACTAATTGAAGGATATGTTGCTATTTGCCTTTGCACATACAAACAGTTAAATAAAATCATCACTACTTAAGCAAAGTTTCACGTACCTTCACAATTTCTTTTCTGTCTTACGAAATTTGACAAGTGAAA
Organism: Castanospermum australe; assembly: GCA_019955255.1. Classification (NCBI taxonomy): domain Eukaryota; kingdom Viridiplantae; phylum Streptophyta; class Magnoliopsida; order Fabales; family Fabaceae; genus Castanospermum; species Castanospermum australe. The sequence continues at coordinate 6,692 of NSJW01000278.1, read as the reverse complement.
TCAACAAGTTGCAGGGTCTAACTTATAAGAAATTGCAAATCATAATTGATTTTATCATTAATGAAAAAAAGGACAATATAAATATGATATCCATTAATTGATTATGCATTAATTGACATTAAAACCATTTATCCCATAAATAAAAGAGAGATTTGATAATTCTTCCCTTAAAAAAATCTCATGTAACCCATTCTTCATGTTGGACATACTCACAATCATGTGTAGGACTCACAAGAAATTTATTGTTGATACAGCGGGTTAACATGATATCACTCGATTAAACATTCAAAAGAAACAAGCAATTCAATATTTGAGAGAAATATCTATAATTTTATTAATAAAGTTCTAAAATTACATTCTTTACTTCAAAATAACAAGGGTAATATTTATAACCCAAGAGTAGTAATCCTAATAAAATACGAAGTCATAATCAAATTCTAATCAAATACGAAATCATAATCAAATTCTCATCAAATATAAAATCTCTAAAGATAAGAAAAGATAAAATCCTAAACATAACGAAAGTTCTTGATATCCCTAAATGTGCATTAACTAATAAATATTGTATATGTTATAATATATTTAGGATATTTTTAAAAATATTTAGAGTATCTTTAGAATATTTTAGAAATTTTTTAGAATATCTTGTGGAATCAATTAGTCTTGAAGAAGTAATTTTAAGAATTGTTTCATAATTTTTATGTTTCCTTATTTATTTCTTCATTTGATCAGGAATCAAATTAATTAAATATGAAATTCTAATCAAATCCTACACAAATATAAAATCTCTAAAGATAAGAAAAGATAAAATATCTTGATATCCCTAAATGTTCATTAACCAATAAATATTGTATCTGTTAGAATATATTTAAAATATCTTTAAAATATTTAGAGTATCTTTAGAATATTTTTAAAAAAATTTACAATATATTGTGAAATCAATTAGTCAAAAAGAAACAATTTTTGGAGTTGGCTCCTAGTTTTTTCTTTCCTGACTTATTTTCTAATTTAATTAGGAATTAAATCCTAATCAAAAAATGAAATTATAATCAAATCCTAATCAAACATAAAATTCATAAAGATAAAATCCTAAAGACAACAAAAGATCTTGATATCCCTAAATGTGCATTAACCAATAACTATTGTATATGTTAGAATATATTTAGGATATCTTTAAAATATTTAGAGTATCTTTAGAATATTTTAAAAAAATTTTAGAATATTTTGTGGAATCAATTAGTCTTGAAGAAGTAATTTTAGGAGTTGTTTCTTAATTTTTATGTTTCTTTATTTATTTCTTTATTCGATTAGAAATCAAATATTAATTAAATATGAAATCAAAATCAAATCCTACTCAAATATAAAATCTCTAAAGATAAGAAAAGATAAAATATCTTGATATCCCTAAATGTGCATTAACCAATAAATATTGTATCTGTTAGAAAAGTAAGGTGCAATTCTTATAATCCACAAAATCGTTTCGGGTGGGGCTATTGGCACTAATTTGCCTGTTCATACTCTTCACTTTTCAATTTTTATTATACTTTCCAACTTAAAAATCAAATTGTTGCATTGTTGTAGGAGAGTGGATAGGCATATTGAAATGCCAACAGTCCCACCCAATAGTTCCTATTCCTCTTTCATTTACAATCTCTTCCTTTAGTCATAAGAACAAACGCTGAGCTTCTAAAGCTTGGGTGGTGGTCTGACATGGATAATTTTGGTGATCTCAGGTATAAAATAAACTTGGAAAACAGAGGGTCATGAGAGGAGTGTTCTTGTATCAAGAAAGTCACTAATAAACCCAAGTTGACATTTCTTCGAACATTTTGCAAGCAATCAAATAATCACATAATGAAATACCAGAACTTTACACAATGCTATCAACGCAAACAATAACATACACAATCAGCATATGAATGCGAAAATTTTGACTCAAGAATAGGAAGACGAAAGAGACTGTGGAGACTGGCATGAAACCAAAACCCCGAAAGAAATTTGCAAAGAATATCCAGTCACAAGGACTCAACAAACTATCAACAAAAACCCCAAATCAATGAATCTGGATACAAAGATTGAAGAGAAATATTCCTACAGAACTGTGTGGTTCTCTATTCTCTGTGTGCCGTGCTCCCCTTCTCTTCTCTCGTCCCTCTCTCTAGTCTTGCTCTAGGATTTTCTTTTTATCTCCACAGAGCAATCCAAAATTCTTTTTGTAGACCCTGTCCATGCTTAATTTCCTCAATCAAAGCTAATTCCTCTCCATCAATTTTTAATCATAATTAATCCTCAAATCAACCAATATTAATTACATAAATCATATTTAAGTTTAAAATTCAAACGAAATATTAATTTTTCACTAAATTAAATTATTTAATTAATTATTACTATTTCATTAGACTTGTACCTGATATTAAGCAGAAGTAGGTCTAACATCAAAATTAATAAATAAAGAGATCTAAAAAACTTAAAAGAATTGAGCTTGAGAATTTCAAAGAAAATTGAACTATGGACTTCGATCACTATGAAGATTTTTTTTTATTTTTTATTTTTTTATTTTTGGTTTTTTTTAATTTCTATAAATTTGGACAAAACAAGGTGTTCACACCCTTACTTGAGGCCTCTAAAATTTTAGGTCCTATAATTTAATATTATTATTTTTATATTTATGTAACTATTATATTTATTAAAGTAAAACTTATTTTTAGTTTTGAAAAAGATATATCATTTATCAATTTTTTTTTTTAAAATTAATTTTATCGATTTATTCCCTCAAGTTTCAAGTTAATCATAAATTTTATTCTTTTATTTTTATTAATTTTATTAATTTAATCTGTCATAAAGACCAAACTATTATAATTGAATTTGAAGTTTGAAATAGTAAACTAATAAAATTAATTTTTGAATGACTAAATTTATAAACGATGTATAAATAAAAAAATATTTTACTCTATTTATTATATTAAATTCAGGCCTGCAACTTTATTATTTTAATGCCTAATTAATTTCATTCTCTCCCGTTCATATTAATTAGTCATTTATAATCTAATCACTTTTCCATAGTCCCTATTATTTTCCATGTTATTTTTTATTTGTGAATTGCCCCTAGAATACTGCCCCTCTTTTTTAACGCTCAAATTTAGAAAAGATAATGGATATATTTTAATTACATAATGCATATATTGGTTTATCGAACAATGTTAACATTTTCAATAAACTGAAAGAATTTTTTAAAAATTAAAATCAATAAAATCTTATTTAAGGTCAACACTATTTCAAAAAAAATTAAATAGGTTAAATATATTATTAATTAAAAATATTAGAAGAAATTAATTATAGAAAAAATTTAATGATAACTCTACTATATTTCAAAAAATTAAAAAATGAATTTTAAATTAAAAAGTTATATCAATTTATTGAATAAATTTAAATGCCCGTATTAGAGTTTGCTTTAATTATCAACTCTATGAGTCGCTTGTCAGGTAGCTTTCTCCTTGTGAATGAAAGCTGGTTTTCAAGCCCACATGTTATTTGCAACCCTTTCATATAACTGAAACGCAAGGAATTTATTTAAGAACTATTGAAACTTCGCATCTACAATCATCATCCTTGATATAAGATTAAAAGGCCACCAAAAGATCAATTCATATAATACCATTTATAATAAAAAAAAATCGATTCCACTTCTCTTTCAATCATTCATCCTCAAAGGAAATCATTTTTATTCAACAAATTTAATGCAAGTGCCTTGTCTTCACTGAAAACACATGAAGAATAAAAATAATTCATTTAAGAAAAATGAATTAAAAATTCGTTTGATTAACCAATTATTCAAAAGAAAAATCATACTGAAGACACCCGCTGGGTAAAATCATAATGCAGAAAAATATCCTTGAATAAGTCAAAAAGCACGTTTCAGACAAATTAAATTGGTACAAGAAACTCAGAAATAAAATTAAGGTACAAAAGAAGATATGGATATAAAGTAATAAACCCTAATGAATATTTTGATTCATGAAGAAAAAGTATTATATTGATTAGTAAAATTATGAGCCATCACTGGACGACATCACCATATATATTTCAAACTCTATGCTCACAACAAATCTTAAAAAATAAATCATATAATATCAAACATTATGAATGATGCACCCATAATAAAAAAAGGAAAGCTCCATTAGTTCTAAAAGCAGCAGAAAAGCAAAACAACAACCAGAGGCATGTCTTCTTAAAGATTAAGAATGTGTTTGGGTGAGCGTTTGTCTAATCCAAACAGCTTTTAGATGCAACAGATGTTTACTTATCTCCGTCTTATTTATTTTGACGTTTGCATCATTTTTAAATGTGATTTATCTTCAAAATCGATTTGATTGAAGAATATTTCTCTTATAGTTAACTGATTTATCCTAACATAAAATCACTTCACTCAAATTTCATTTCTGACTAAAATCAAGTTTAAAAATCAAGTTTACCAAAATTAAGTTTACAAATTCAATCTAAATATGCCACTATGTTTGACCATGGTTAGAAGAAGGGAGAAAGTTTCAAATATGCAATCTCTTAATTCATAATTTAGAGCACAAAACAACCCCAATGATCACCTAATCATTCCTTGGAACCTATGAACCTCCATTTACACTGTCCATAAAAATCAAAAAAGCACATTCATCTGCCAAAGTGAGAATAACGAACACTAAGGAAAAAGAAACACTGATATAACTCGCTGAAGTAAAGAGACCAAATGGATATATAAGTAACCCAAAACAAAATATGAGCTTATATTTCCGTGAGCTATAATATTACTTCTAGAATTAGAGCCGAAAAGTTGTTCAGCATCAGAAGCATGTAACATATTATACTTACATGGTTTCCCATTACGTGTGTCAGAAAAACAAAATTCACAACAGAGTGACTGATAAAGGTAAACTTCATGGCATAGAAAGAAAAAAAAATGAAAGAAAAATTACTTGATCTTCAACTTACTTTTATTCATTTGATCCCATAATTATTTTTCGTCCATATTATATCTTAAATATTAAATATAGACAAAATTTCCTAAACACAATCCGAGAATAACAACGAAATCCCCCTGCAGACCATAGCAGTGTTGATTGGCCTTGACACATTAAACAATCATTTTACTTAAAATTTAGTTAAATGGGCATCGTTTGGCTATGAGTTAAAAATATTGTTTCTTTTTCCCTCCCCATGTCATCTTCTGCTCATTATTGCTAGAGTTCCGCAAGTAAAAAGTTCTCTTCACCATTTCTTCTTCCCACCATTACACTAGGTTTTTGCTCAAGTAAAAAAGCCTCCCCCTTCATAAAATATCTCTCCCTTGTTACATTAGGTGTTCCCAACAAGTGAAAAGAAAGAAGCCTGCAATGGATTCTCAAGTTCATTAATGATGAAATCATTTCTGCTACGTATATGGGTCAAAATATTTTTTACTCCTATACAATGTTCGAAACAAACTTAAAGTGATAGAAAATTTCCCTGTTATCCTTACCCTAGGCTATATTTCCTTTCTTTCAAAATTTTTTGAAGTTCCTAGCATCCTTATTGGCTTATGCCATCTCCCAAAACAATGTCATATCTTCATAACTCCTAAACAACATGCATGAATGTTGAGACAAATCACACAGCACCATTCTCACTACATTAGAATAATGTAATAGTTCTCTCGGAATCGTATGACAATTTTGCCTAAGTTGATGTTAGGAGATTTAATATGAAATGAAAAATAGTTGTGGACTTAAAGTGAAAACGAAAAATAAGCTCACTAATAAAGTACCCTTTTTCAAAATGAAAGAGAAAAAAAGACTGAAATAGGATATGGAACATAACTGCCGACCTAAATGGAAACCACTTTCACATGATATTTTTCTAAATAAAAAATTATATCAATCACGAGGGTATGAAAATAGTGAACCCGTTCAGCTAACCTGTTTAATTCGTAAACAAAAAAATATGAGTAGGTTTTTAAAAAATGTAACTTATAAATGCAAGATTTTTGATCCGTTCCATTTAACTTGCAATTTAAATGGCCGGCCAGCGTGCACCCCGCCTATTTTTAAGTATATTTCATACTGATTTAAAACAACATGTGACCTATCTCCAAGACCCAACGCAACATTCATGCACTGTTTCTATTGTTACTTGTCAATTTGGTTAATTGACAACATTAAATTATGTTATTATTTGTGAATTTGTGAACTTTGCGCAAATATTTAAAATTATATTATTATTGAAGATGTGTATGAAACCAATATTAAATTATTATTTGATTGACAATTCCTGATGATGAAGTGAAGTTCAACTATTTAAAAAAAAACTTCTTGAGAATAAAACATCGGAATGTAATAAAAAAATAGCAGTTCAATCCGTTAAGTCCACGAGTTCATACGACCCGATTAGATTGATTTATCAGCCATTTAAATGTCCAGAAATTCGACCTGGCATGATTAACTCACGACCCTAAGAAAGTCTAAAGGTTATGTTAACTCTTACAAACCCTATCAATTGCACATAAACTAATTTTTCAATCATTCATACTAGAAAAATATATAAATATCATTACTATCTCTGCTAGAATTAAAACCCAAATATATATGAATATTTTCAAATGAAAAGGGTCATACAAAAAAGAAAAGAAAAGAGACAGTTCATGATTCTGATTATAGATTGAATCC
>NSJW01000277.1:90016-168499 GCA_019955255.1 Castanospermum australe | reverse complement strand
GGTTGTAAGGAATCCTCACAACATATTAGAAACATGAGTAGTACATCCAGAATCAATTCACCAAGTGTTATAAGGAATTTCAGCTAGGTTTGATTCATAACATACATAAGCACTAGGCTTACCTTTCTTTTCGAACCAAACCTTACGTTTTGGGCAATCCTTTTAGAAGTGCCCAGCCGTTTTACAGAAATGACATCTGTTTCCATTATGTTCCTTCTTGTGAATTTTAGAAGAAGAAGCCTCATTAACCTTCAGAAGTCCTCCTCCTTTCTTCTCATGTTTCTTGAAACTTTTCTTTTCAGCTCATTGACCTTTCACATAATTGATGGAATGAATTCCCTGATTTTTGAGTCTGGTCTCTTCCTGAACCAACATACTGTGCAATTCATGCACATTCCATTTATCCTTCATGGTATTATAGTTCATCTGGAAAGCACCATACTCAGCCGATAATGAATTCAGGATGAACTACACCAGGAAATTTTCATGCACATCCATCCCCAATGACTTCAGTCTTGCTGCAATGTTTGTCATCTCAATAACATGCTCATGCATTGTACGATAACCATCAAATTTCATGGTGGTCAGTGTACTCATTAGTGTCCCAGCAAGAGACTTATCAGCAGTTTGGGAGCGCTCTTCCATAAGCTTCATCATTTCTTTGGCACTTTTAGTTTGTGGAAGAGCTGACTTAATGTTACTGGCAATGCTCATTCGTATGTACATCAGACTCAACCTGTTGGATCTTTCCCAGTTTCTATAATGGACCTTTTCCTCTTCAGTGCTTGTAACAGTAATAGCACTAGGTTTCTCTTCTCTAAGAGCCAAATCCAGATCTATTATCCCAAGGTAAAATTGGATTTGCTCACTCCATTCAGAGAAGTTAAGTCCATAATCATAACGTGAATAATAATCAATGAAGGTGATAAAGTATCTTTCTTTATTGAAAGCGTTAATATCAAAAAGTCCACATACATCAGCGTATATAATTTCAAGAAGCTGAGTGCTTCTTGTGGCTCCTTTCTTTGTGTGTTTTGTTTGTTTACCTTTAATGCAATCCACACATACATTCAGATCAGTAAAATCTAAATTCGAAAGGATTTCATTCTTTACCAATCTTTCCATTCTTTTTTTGGAAATATGTCCCAAACGTTTATGCCACAAGTAAACAGAACATTCATTTATTAAGGCGCGTTTAGTGCCAACGTTATGATGGAAGGTCATAAGTGTTTCAGCATATAGATTATCAAGACATAATTTATATAATCTATCACATAAGGTAGTATTGCCAATCAAATGATTGTGCTTGTATAAAATGAAACAACCACTACCAAATCTAAAGAAATATCCAGCCTTATCAAGTTTAGAAATTGAAACTAAATTCCTAGTTATACTAGGTACATATAAAATTTTCAATAAATCTAAATGAAATCCAGTGTCAAGGATTAAACGATAAGCCCCGACAACTTCCACTAGAACTTTCATTCCATGACCCATGAAGACAAACTTTTCATTTGGCTTTGTGGCCTGGGTTGTAAGGAATCCTCACAACATATTAGAAACATGAGTAGTACATCCAGAATCAATTCACCAAGTGTTATAAGGAATTTCAGCTAGGTTTGATTCATAACATACATAAGCACTAGGCTTACCTTTCTTTTCGAACCAAACCTTACGTTTTGGGCAATCCTTTTAGAAGTGCCCAGCCGTTTTACAGAAATGACATCTGTTTCCATTATGTTCCTTCTTGTGAATTTTAGAAGAAGAAGCCTCATTAACCTTCAGAAGTCCTCCTCCTTTCTTCTCATGTTTCTTGAAACTTTTCTTTTTCAGCTCATTGACCTTTCACATAATTGATGGAATGAATTCCCTGATTTTTGAGTCTGGTCTCTTCCTGAACCAACATACTGTGCAATTCATGCACATTCCATTTATCCTTCATGGTATTATAGTTCATCTGGAAAGCACCATACTCAGCCGATAATGAATTCAGGATGAACTACACCAGGAAATTTTCATGCACATCCATCCCCAATGACTTCAGTCTTGCTGCAATGTTTGTCATCTCAATAACATGCTCATGCATTGTACGATAACCATCAAATTTCATGGTGGTCAGTGTACTCATTAGTGTCCCAGCAAGAGACTTATCAGCAGTTTGGGAGCGCTCTTCCATAAGCTTCATCATTTCTTTGGCACTTTTAGTTTGTGGAAGAGCTGACTTAATGTTACTGGCAATGCTCATTCGTATGTACATCAGACTCAACCTGTTGGATCTTTCCCAGTTTCTATAATGGACCTTTTCCTCTTCAGTGCTTGTAACAGTAATAGCACTAGGTTTCTCTTCTCTAAGAGCCAAATCCAGATCTATTATCCCAAGGTAAAATTGGATTTGCTCACTCCATTCAGAGAAGTTAAGTCCATTAAAAACTGCAACAGTTGAGAACAGTGAATGTGTAGCAACTGGTACTGCAAGGAATAAAATTTAAAAACATTAATACTTTGAGTTATACACATCAACATACTTCACAAATTCAGATACATTTCATACAATGCATATTGATGTTCATCTTTGGGCAATCCATCAATACACAACATTCAACATAAATGATGCTAATAGAAATTTCACATAATTTGGCAATGATGTATACACTAATTAGAAATATTTATTATCTTTGGATATATAAATATAACTAATAGTATATTCACATCACCAACATTCATGCTCATTTATTATAAACACAAGCAATCAACCTTTGGGTTGATTCTTAACTGCCTTATAATAATGAACTTCAATTTACCCATAAATAATAATAATTTTTTATTTTATTTATAGCATCAAAATTATGGGTAATTGAAAATCATCATACTATTTGGAATTAAATTAACTCATAAAGATTTGACCACTTTGGTGATTAACAAAATCTATCATACTTTAATTCCAAAATTGAATACTTTATAAACCAATTATAAGATTTAAGATTTCACACATTCAATCTTAATCTCATCAACACCACAAAATCATTAAACCTGAATTTGTGGACTGCGTAATATGGCATATTGGGTAGCATCATCTGCGCACCCGAATCCGAAGACACCAGAGGTAAGACGCTCTGTTTTTCAAAATTCGAATTTGGTGCTCTGCACATCGGGGTCTTCTGCTACCATCCGATTCCATGATGGCCGCAGTGAAGAAGAAGAAAACTACGGTTGCCGGACGAGATTCAGAGAGGAGAACCAGAACTCCGTCATCAAGATTCAGTTTCCTCTCGGGTGGCAGCAACCCTTCCACACCACGGTTGCAGCAACAGCAATCTGAACAGATGTCGACAACAATATGAAATCCCCACTCGGAAATAAGAGATCTGCAAGTCCGGGATCTGTCTCGCACATGGTTCGTCAAGCCCAAAAATCCCAAATCCTTTCCTTCCATCTCCGCTCAATTTTACGACCTTCGCGAGCTTCGACGAGTACCGGTCGCCGGCCATGTAGTCCTCCCCGAACTGCTATGCACCTGGTCAGAATTCGGTCTCAGATTCCGGGTTGTTCTTCTCCACGGACAGTCAGGCACAGTGGCAGTACAGACCGTCGTCCAGAAGATTCGGCTGGAGATTGCGTGGATCAGGAGGAACCGTGACTGATCGTTGAGAGGGAGAGCTGAAAGAAGCCGCCAAAGACCGTTGCCAGAAAGAAGAGGAGACGTCAGAACCTCCGTCCGGAAAATAGAGTGGACTGCGAAGTTTCTGGCGATTTTTTTTTCAGATCTGGAGCTTTCAGATCTTTCTCTTTCATGTTCATTTTGTGAGAATGATTTAAAAATTTATCATACATGGAAAAACATGAATTCGCAAACCTTGCTCTGATACCACATGTAAACATAAATTTGTGTCCTTTACATTATGGTTCATTATACTAGAACACAATTAGGATCTTAGAATTAATAATTTTCATATACATAAGAATTAAATCAAAATATGAATACTGACCTTTATCCATAATGCGGAATGAACTTCAGATCTGAAACTTTCTTTAGCTGTTGAATCTTTATCGGTCCCTTCCCCTTACGTACTTACGCTTTTCACTTTCTGATAGAAAATAAATCTTGGCGTATCCTTATGGGTAGAGACTGAATATATGAGAGTTTAATTTAAAATTCAAAACCATCAGATAGCATCATCAGTTATCGGTTTCTTTCGAATTTTAAAACCATCAGTTATCACCAGGATAACATCCCACAACCATCAGATAATTGTTCCTATCAAGCAATTACTTAATTATCCTTTTCATAACCTCCCTTAACTTACAACTAAATTTACCTTTTAGCACTTTAATATGTTTTAATTAAATCATGCTTAATTCTCAATAAACATGAGACACATTTCAAACATATAAAAAATATAAAATTAAAGTAAAAAAATAACATTTTTATTTAAACGTTTATTTGTTCACCTTCCTTATGTGGCCTATGCACGGGTAAAAAGTAAGGAATTGTCTTCCTCTTTTCGCCTTATTTATAAGTAAGGGAAATAAAATGTTCATTTCTAATAAACAATGCCCAATGCCCAATGCCCAATGCCAAGGCACATGATTTAGGGTAATAAAGGTCGGAACGATAATATAAATTCGTTCTTTGTATTTAACTCACCTTGTCTTGTATTGGGTGAGTTTTTTATTCGTTTTGTGAAGTTTAAGAGGCATTAAGATTATATATTCTTAAACAATAAAATGAGATTAGTGTGAGTTTAGGATAATTTATCTGGTCACATCTTGTATTTTTTATATATATATTAAAATTATATTTAAAATATATTATAATTTAAATATTATTATATTAATTTATCAAAAGATCCTTTTATATATATATGAAATTATACGCACTCCCATTGGTGTACCATTCTATTCCATGATTACCCAAATAAAAATTAGGAGTTATTATTCAAAGCAGGAAAGATGCATACGTAAACAAAACCAGACTAAGTTCACATTGGAAGGGTGCCCCGGATTTGACAGAAAGGGATTGAAGGGCTGAATCTCCAAATATCTAATCAGTGGGCTTATCCATGGAAAATTTTCATTTTCATATGAAACAACCATTTAAGAAACCTAGGGTTGCTTTCAATTGACATACACACATATTCATATAAATTAGTGTGAATTCTGTATCACGTCCTCTAATAAACAAAGGCCACAGGGCAAGCCTAGCCAATCTGTCAACATGAATACCCAGTTTTAAAGCCACCCTCTTTTCTCTCCCCTCCTTCCCCTCTGCTTCTGTTCCTTAATTAGCCTCAGTCGTCACCATCGCCATATATTGCCACCTTCTATTGTGATCAAGGGTCGAGATTACTCCCACCGCAGTTCCCACCACGAAATCCCAAAGAAATGGATAGTAAATACACCAACAACCCATATATCAATGAACAGGAAGACACTGACATGGCTCAAGAAAACATTGCCGAGTCCCCTCCTTCCACCATCTTTAACACCGATGGCTTGGTCACTTCCTCCACTTCTTCCTTTAGAAGAAGGTTAGTCCTGCAACCACAATCTACACGACTTATGTATTACTCGATCCAATTACGTACATTTTATTGAAAATTGAAACTTTACAAGGAAATATATAGGAATCCTACTATTTAAGCTTTTGATCAGTTGTCACTCAAACTAGCTGTGTGTTAATTTGAGTGAAACTAAGCTGTGTGAATTGAAAGGTAAATGGTGTTTTATTTAAGCAGGCGAGCCATACAGAAAAGGGTGGTGCAAATCCCAATCAAGGACATAGAAGGGTCTCGGCTGAAAGGAGAGAGCAATACTCCACCGTCTGATTCTTGGGCATGGAGAAAGTACGGCCAGAAACCCATCAAAGGCTCCCCTTATCCAAGGTAACCCCCAAACTCAGATCACAGAAAAATAATTTTGCAACGATTATCATTTGGATTGGAAAATTCAAAATTGCCATAAATTTAACACTGAGATCATTATAATAAAATGGATGATTGCAGTGCCATCCATGGTAAATTGGCCTTGTCATGGCAGAAACAATAAGATTCCTGCGCATTCATGTTTGGTTTAAGATTCCTGTGTGTTCATGTTTGGTGTTTAAGGTTTAGAAAGAATTGAGAGACAAGAAAATGAGGTTGTTTTGGGTTTGTGATTGTTGTTGGGCAGAGGATACTACAGGTGCAGCAGTTCTAAAGGCTGCCCGGCAAGGAAACAAGTGGAAAGGAGCCGTGTGGACCCCACCATGCTCGTCGTGACATACTCGTGCGAGCACAACCACCCGTGCCCGCCTTCTAGAAACCACCACCACCACCACCATAACAATAGCAACCACTCCTCCGCTGCCGGAAAGCCCAACAAGAAACCCGACCCCGAGGTCGTTGCTGACCCGGAACCCGAACCCGTATCGGAGGAGAGGTTTGCGGATCTCGGCGAGGAGTCGTTGATCACCACCGCGGATGAGTTTGGGTGGTTCGGCGAAATGGAGGCGGCCGCAACGGCGTCGTCCGCCGTCCTGGAGAGCCCCATTCTCACGGCGTACGACGCTCACGCGGTGTCGGTGGTCGTGCCGATGAGGGAAGAGGACGAGTCGCTCTTCGGCGATCTCGGTGAGTTGCCGGAGTGCTCGGTGGTGTTCCGGATGGGCCTGCTGGAGAGGGAGGAGGAGCGGCGGCGGCGTGCGGCGCCGTGGTATAGGACCACAAGCTGACGCAAGAGGTGCTCCTGTTTGACACGTTCTTCTTGCGCACAAGATACCCAAAATCACAAAATTTTTTGTTCATTCCACTTTCACATTTGATTTGAATTTGAATTTGAATATGATTTTTTTTCTAATATATTTCATTCAATAATTATTATGTATTATTAATTTTTTTAAAAATAATATATATTTATAATTTAATTTATTAAATTTTATATAAATTAATTATTAAATAAAGTAAAGTAATTAAAATAACTTTTCTAAATTTTTTTAAAATATCTCATGACTTTTGTAGAATTTAGGGTAGAAAAAGAAAAGAAAAAATAAAACAAGTGGGGATGAAGGGAAGGAGTAAAATACGTTGGGCAGTCGGGGGACTGTGTCTGTGTCTGTGTCCGTGTCCCCAACGTTGTTGTAATTACTTAATTCGCATAACTTGGCCCTCCATTTTCAATTTTAAAAGCGTGCACCGATCTTTCAGATATTTATATGGGGCCGTTCTTTTCCCTCACTTTCAAGTCTACAACAAAGATATTAATGCGCCGAATTTAGTAAATGGCATTAATAAATGACCATGCTATATCATTTTTTTTCTAAAGAAAGTGTCGATATATTAAATAAATATTTAAAAACTCATTATGTTATTGATATTTTAAAAAAATGAATTCCGAAATAATGCTCATACAATGAACAAAATGTTTTACATTTTATTCATGGTTTAATGCTACTATACTATTATTATATGCTTTGTAATCACTAAATATTGTATTATTATATCTATCACAATAATGTAACAGCTATCGATAATATTAATTAGGCAATGTATCACTCCTGAGAGATAAGGGAAGTTTTTCTTTGAACAGAATTTTGTTGTTTCGAATGAGTCTAGAATATATAATTAAGTTGCATGTATGATTTTAAATTACGGTTGTAGTTATAGATATAATTACGTTGTGACCGTAAAAATTGGATACAATTGTAGTTGATGCAATCACAAATTACGATTATATTATAATTATAAGAGATTGTAAAGACTTTTATAATATTAATATTGTGATTGTAATTATAATTATATTATTAAAACGAATGCATTGATCGGCATTAATGTGCCCATCAATTCACATTTTTTATCTTTTTTTTAATATTTTTTTATTTCAAAAATTTAAGTCCCAAGATAATTATCTTATGTGAAAATGAAAATAAAATATTTTAAAATATTTAAAAATATTAGAGTTCTAAGTAAAGAGAGAGAAGATAGTAGCAATTATATTGTACATAAAAGTGTAACTGTAATAAAATATAAATGATTTTAATGTAACTCTTTTTTGAATTAGTTTCTAAAGGAATAATAATAGTATTTTTAATTAAGTAATTAATAGAAATGAGCATTTTGGAAATAAAAAAATGAAGACCGAAAGGGACAATCCCCTTTATATAATAAAATAGATAGATTATAATTATATTTTTTAAGTGTAAATTTTGCTAACAATTTGTGACATTATAGAATGATCCTTCTTCTTTATAACTTTGTGTGCTCTTAGGTTTATTAATGAAATAAAGTTTAACCAAATTTAGGTAAAGTTAGTCTGTTCTAATTAAATTCATAAGTCTGTAGAAGATGTGTATATATAAATTTAAAAATTGCATGATTTTGATTGTTTTTAACATGAAAACAATTATTAGAATAAATATGAAACATTATAGTTTTTTGAATATATACTTCAATTTTTAATATAAATATGAAAGTTTCCAATTAATGCAACTTTGTAATGAGATGGGAAAGGAATCACGGAACGAAATAAACCCAAACATTTTATAAAATAAGATAACTCTTGAGATAATATTAATGAATTTTGAATTTGGGTCATTGGTGAACTACTATTCAGCATTGGGATGACAAGAGATATATCCATAGTCTTTTAAAACTATTGAATGCTTTTTCAAATCTAATCGTGTGTAAATGGATATACCATGATGATGTAATTGCTAAGACAATTCCAATGGGCTTTCCCACGTTGAATTGCCTTGTTGCTGTTTCATAAACTGATTACAAAATTGTTACATGTAAGTTGACAAATAGTTTGGTGGGCAAGTTCAGCATTGATTGCTCTCTTTACCATTGCGTGCTCTTGGCAACGTGCTTGATACTACATATAGGGCTGCCCAAAAGAGTTCCATTTGGAAGGGTTTGTAACCAAACTGCATCAGTTTTTCTCTAATGATGATTGATGACTTCGATCAATCAAAGTTGGCAACTAGGTAGAATTATCAAATATCAAGGGCTTTAATGTCGTTTCATTTTGAATTCAATTGTGGAAAACTCCCTCCCCGTTGTTGCACAGGTTGGTCTCTTGGAGGTGAGGGTTAGTTTATGTCTGATTGTAAACACTAAGTGCATGCTTGGTGTACTGTAAAAAAAAATGAAATGGAATGAAATTTACAAAAATTTTAAAGTTAAAGCATAAAAAATCTCTTATTCCTATTTTATTTATTTTTTTTTCCCTCTTATCAAATATGCACTAAAGTTCAACTTAATGTAAATCCAACCATTAAAGTAGGGCATCAAAATAGCACCCACGATAATGAATTTCACTCTTCTAAAATATAGGCTTTTATTTTACATGAAAAAGTGAAGAGTTACAACTATTCATGATAAGAAAATTAATAGTTGAGATTGTTATAAAATACACGTACATGCATAGCAAATTATAAAGTTATATTTAGAATCATTAAAAAAATATTTCATTTGATTTAATTTAATTTAATTTAGAAATTAATTCTTATGTTTGGACTCCTTATAGTGTTTGAAATAATTAAAAATGGAATTGAGTTAAGTTGAATTAAATTAAATTGAATTAAAAATTAATTTTTGTGTTGGGAATTCAATATAAAAATTATAATTTGAATTAATTTAGAAATCAATCTTTATGTTTAGAATACACTAAAAAAGAATTGAATTGATTTTATTTTAAGAAATTTACATTTTTACCTTTGTAATAATATGATTATTATATTTCTATGAATAGTAAAATAGTAAATTTATATAAAATTCACTAAAATCCTCTCAAATCCTCTCGTTTTTAAGAGGATTTCTAAATCAACATAATTAAATTTATTAGATTTACAAGGATTTTCAAATCATATTAATTCTCATTTATATTTTTTTAAACAAAGAATTTGATTTATAAATGAAATCAAATCTTAAAATTTATCATTTTAAATGTACTGTTTTTAAAAATAGGATTTGATTTGATTTGATTTGTAAATTAAATTTTGTATTTAAAACATTTCAAAAATAATTATAATTTATTTTTTTAGTAATTTATTTTATTACCCTTACTTAGATTAGATAAACGATTAATTAATAAGGGTAAAACTATCAATTGAACTAAATTTAAATTAAATTCATTCAAATCCAACCAAATTTCAGTAGATTTCTAAATGTACATAATTTAATTATTTTGTATTTAAATCAAATCAATTCTAATTTTATAAATTTTCAAACAGAAAATTTTATTTATAAATCAAATCAATTTTTAAAACTTATCATTCCAAACACACTCTAAGGTTATTAAAATTCACTTCTTTGATTTTTTCATCAAAGTTTATTACTTCTTACTTTTTCATATAAAGTGAATCCTCGCTGTAAAATAGTCAAATTCTTCAATAAAGAATGACCTTTTTTTCCCCTTTTCTCTCAACTTCATATATGAATGGCTTCACATACTTTCTGTTATTACTGTGGGCATTTAGGCTAAAATGAGAAGAATTTGTAAGTGCCTTCTTCAAGATGAGAAGGTGGTCAAGTTAAAGACATGAAATTTGGTCCCTGGCTAAGTGTTGAATTAGTTGGTAAAAGAGCTCAGGTTTTTGTTGAAATTATCAATCCTAACCTTAACAACTAGCGCAAAATTTAAGAACTTCACTAGGCATCAAACGTAAACAAACTTTGCCAATGTAGGCTATCTGATTGTCAAGATGAAGTTGGATCAACTCAAAGGACTTGGGTTTAATTTTTATTGATAATGCCCTAATCTTAAAAGAAGTAACTTCCCATCCTCTTAACTTTTGTATATCAAAAAATAAATATAAATAAAATTTATACGCTATTGTCATGCATGCATCGAAGCTTTTTAGTTCGGTATATAAAAGTTGAGAGAAAAGAGAGATTACTTATTTTAAAACTAAAACATGTCACCAGACTTAATGATAATTTATAATAATATTTAAATATTACCTATCATCGAGGATCACTAGTAAAAATTAAAGCATCCAAGACCTTGATGCAAGTCAATGCTTTCTCTTATTTCAATTTATGTATGGGCTCAACTTAATATATAGCTGTGTTTTGTCTCTCCTTTAATAAATAAATAACAGTTGAGTGGGGGACAAGATATCAACTTGTAAAGGTGTAAGAAACAAAGGGGGTTTGAATTTTCTTACCATCAAAATCTTAGAAGGTTCAGAGTGAATATTTTATGCTTCATTTATTATGCAATATATGGGATCAAAATACTTTTTTTAAAATTTTTTTAAAACAAAAGAAATCCTAAGATCTGGGATGGAATGGGAAAATTAAAAGGTAGGCTAAGAACTATAAACATTAGACTCATTTGGAATCGAACGTGAAATATAGTGTTTCCTAAGGAAGCTAAATGATACCAAGCTACAAGGCAATTAGCTAGGATGATTTTTTTAATATATTTTATTACAAATTTGAAGCAATGTTATGCGTGTGTAACAATGACAACTGAGAAACATTGTTTTTCTTATCCAGGGTCCATATTATATTCGATGTGATTGCGGTGGCATAGCCGTCAAGCTTAAAGTCAAATTAACTGACAACTTGATATTTTTTTTTTCCGTATAAATTGACTGTTTGTGATAATAGCAAAATGATGTGAAGATTAATAAACTGTTGTACCAAGAAAGAAAAGATTAATAAACTGTGTTTATTATATAAAATTAACTGTATTAGATAAAAGTCTTTTGTCCTGTAAATATAATACATTATATAAAATTCTTACGGATCAAGCAAAGAGTACAAAATTAAAAAAAATGAAAAATGCGTTGCAGACAGAGACAGAAAAGGGCGAGGAATCATATCGACATTAACAAATACAGGCGGGCAGTGGTTGAGATCACTTGATATAGATTTGATAAAGATGGACAAGTTTTTGTAATAATGGATTAATTTATTTTGTGTTTAAAATGGTTTATAATTAAAATATTATTTCAAAAACCTTTAAAAAAATATTTTTTTTTAAATTTAACTTTATTAAACATGCACTAATCAAGCTTGCATTATTACTGGTCCAAGCAATCTAATCAATTACGCACGTATTAGTTTTCTTTAATTTGCTTCAAAATATAGAAGGCAGAAAGGCCAAGCAAAGCTAGAGGAGATCCCTTAAGTTATGCTGGATCACTTATAAAATGTGAACTTTTAAAGAGCTTTTGCTTGAATTATATGCTCAAAATCCCTAGTAACATGCTGCTCAGAAAGGAAAATTTGAAGTAGCATAACCAAGTAAGGGCTTGCTTTAGCTTCTTCCTTATATGGAATTGGGGTTAATATAAATAAGAAATGTGGCAGCTTAGCCATGAATATTGCAACAGTCAGTTGAATTTGCAAGCGATATCAATCCAGCGGCAAATTAGATAATATGGATATATTTTTAAATCCATACCTTTTGTGAATGATAATTGATCCAGATTGTATTATTAAGTTATTTATGGATAGATGAGTTTAGAGGGAAATGGAAGGAAGGGTAAATTTTTTTTTATTTTGATTAAAAAATTTCTTTATTTTAGATCTTTTAAAATAAAATAATAAAATAAAATATTATCAAAAAAAATTTCTATTCTCTATTTTTAATTTTTATAAATATTTTATAATTCTTTTAATTTATAAATGAAAGAAAAATCAACTCTCCATTCTTTTTCCCTCAAAATTCCTCCATACAAACATACCATTAAGGCCTTTTGGTATAAGCAAGACATACGATAAAAAAAGAAAAGACATAATATAAGCTGTGATTATGAGCGTTATCTAAAGCATGGACAAAGCTTGAATTTTAGGGTTACCACTCATGAAAGGATTTTAAGTATTGCTCTCTTGGTCCGAAGGTGTAAGCACTTTTTTCAACTCTTTTTCTGTATGAGAATATATATATATGCTTTGACTATGTGCCTAAAACCTCGTTAAGGAAAGTGGTATTCTAAATCATGTTATATATGATAACTCTGATGGTGTAAAAGCAAGATTTCTGCGCATACAAGCATGAAGATTCCGAACATAATTTCTCTAGGAATTTCTTTTTTCTGACTTCATATATCGTTTGATTACTAACGCCATGTTTAATTTTTAAAAGAAAACGAATAAAAATAAAATAAAATAAAATATAATCATGATTTTCTTTTTGGCTTAATTGCAATTTTATTTTTTTATTTTAACCAAACGAACATTTTGGTTTATCTATTCCAAAAAATAAATTATTTGGTCTTTCTCTTTTCAAATAAATCAGCAATTTTGACTCCTTCGTCACTGTGCTATTAAAAACTTAATGAAAAATATTAATATAATATTAGAAATTTAATTTTATTTTTAATGAATTATTTTAAAAGTATGTGATATGTATATAACTCTTTATATATATAAATTAACCTTAATAAAAAATTAATTTTTTTATTAAAGTTGATTTGAGCATTTAGATAATTATATGCATGTCAAATGTATTTAAATTACTTATTTAAAATAAAAAAATATTTAATGCCACATCAACATATTTCATTAAATTTTTAATAATATACAGACGAAAGGATAAAAACTTTTTATTTTGTAAAAATATAACATTAAATAGTTTATTTTTAAAATAAGACAATCAAATTGTTTATTTTTTTTAAATTAAAAAGATCAAATTTACAATTAAGCTTTTCTTTTCTTTTTTTTAATGATGTTGGTGGTAGTAGAAGAGGAGTGGTAGACTAGTAGCACCTTGCATGCTGCGGTGTTAACCCTATGTTTGAATGCAAGGAAGAAAGAAAATGCGTTAAAAGAAAATGAGTTTATTTTCACATTTTCACCCCTTTGATTTTCATATTTTCACCCCTTTGAATAAGAAGAGAAAAGAGGTGAGAAAGGGAAAAAAGAGACATGGGACTCATAGGAAGAGAAAAAAATGAGAAAGAAAAAAAGTCATGGGCCCACACAAAAGATTTCTCTCCTCTAGTGTGAAAAAATAATGAAAGAAAAGAGAGTTCATCTTGCAAATTTACTATTTTACTCATTTTACTCATTTTTCTTTCTCAAGTCCCACTTGCACAACCAATCCACTTCCTTGTCTACCCATTCTCCTATCATGCATTTGGCCATGTGTTAGTATTAAATAATATTTAAAAACTAATTTTTAGAATTTTATTTTTCTTTTCTAAGTTTCTAATAAAAAATTGAATAAATAATTTAAAATTAAATTAAAATTTATAATTCAAGTGTGAATAAGTTAATTTTTTTAATTAGTATTTATTATAAAATTTATTTACTTAATTATATATTTCATAATAAGCATGTTTACAAATTAAAATAAAAACTAATATATACTTAACAAATACAATTTGGGCATGTATGCCTTTTGTATAATTACATTTTTTTTTCTTCTCACTTTTCTACACAATTAAATAAGAGAAAAGATTAATTCTCATTTTCTTTCTCTCATTTTTCTCTTCATCCAAACATTTTATTTTCTTTTTTCCTATTTCCTCTCTTTTCAATTTCTCTCTTCCATAGGAACAAGTGTTACAAAATGTGACATGTCCTCGTTAACTAACAATATAGATTGTATATTGGGCTTTTTCACTATTAAAGATAAAAGTAATGTTGTTTTATTTATTTATGTATTTGTCTCACTAGTATGGCATCATTTGAGTTACAAATAAAAAATAAAATAAAATACATCGTTGTACTGTTTTAAACAGAGTCATTGTGGCCAGTCAATTACAAGCACTACGTCACATTTAATAGGTCGCGTGACACAAAGACGAATAAGAAGTTTTTTATATTTTCTTTTTATGAACTAGATTTAGAGATGTTGGCAGTATAGAATAAATTGAAAGGAAACCTAGTTTATGATCAAAATAGACTTTTATTCTTAATTTGTTCACTTCAAGAAAAAAGGAGATTACCAGATAGACCCATGTGCAGTCTGTTCTTTCAACAGAGATATCTTTCTACTTTAGGCCCTAAGTTATGCTTGGGGTGGCCCATTTTCCAAAAGAAGGTAGCATATTTAGATTGCCCTATTGGTGTTCTCTAGGGTTCCGCAACGCCAAGAGATTAATGGTTTAAGTTGTAAGGCCCAACAGATGTAGACCAGACATTGGGGTCCCAATTGTCTCTGCCTTATCTATTATTGCTTTTTAAATTTTTAAATTTTCAAAGTCCAGGGTTGATGCATAAAAAATTTGGGTTGTAAGCAAACCAAGCACCTTTCCTTTCCTCTCCAAAAAATATTTATTTTTAATCTGACAGGTATAAAATAATTTGATTAAAATATATTTTTAATTTTTAAAAAATATATTATTTATTAATTTTATTTTTTAAAAAATTAATTTTATTGATTTAATTTAATAAATTTTAAATTTACAATAATTTAATTTTTTTAAAGACTAAATTTTAAAATAAAATTAAATTTGTGAGACTTAAAATTTTGATAAATTGAATTAATAAAATTAATTTTTAAAAAATAAAATTAATAAATAATATATTTTTTAGAGATTAAAAATAAGTTTTAGTTAAATAGTTATACTTGACCCAAACAGAAATATTTTTTATTTTATTTTATTTTATTTTGACTTATTAGGCAGGTCGAAATTTTGAAATCTTTAGTCACCAGTAATACTAATAGGGCTATTCCATGATGTTTTACTCTACCAACAATCCCGCCCTCGCCTCGTTTTGGTTGTTGGCTAGTCCTTTTGGCAGAGAAAGGACCTTATTTATCTTGGATGCTGATTTCGCACAAAATCAGCGGCTTTAGATGGGGAAAGAAATGTCAAATTGCAATGATATTTTGCTCTTATCCCATATGATTCACATCCATTAATCTTCCTTTTTACTATTTGTACACTATATGTAAATCATCACATTAATCATGAATTCACCCATATTAGCTATCTTCATATGCTCTTTGCAGCTAAGTAGATCTTTCTTTCAGATCCTGATCTACAAGAATGACATTTTCCTAAGTTCCTTTCCAATTTTTTTACTAATAGTTTCACTTTTTTTTTTTTGAGGAAATCATAATTCGTCATCCTTTCAAATAAGTGGCACAAAGTCCTTTCATAATTCCGTTCCCCCGACCTCCCCTTCTTTTAACTTCTTGTCAATGAAATTTTTGGAGAGGAAGGGAGGGACACCCCAAATCAAAATTGCCAAACAGAAAAACTTTCAGGGACATCATGCTTAACCATCATTATTGGCACCCAGGTAGTTAGTGAAATTATGCTAATTTTTTCTCTCCATGCAGGGCTTTAGGATGCATATGCCTATAAGTTCATTTCCACTTTGTACCTCAGACAATTAAAAAAAAAAAAATCAGCCGGACAATTACTGCAGAAGCGCAGATCTGGAATTCATAGCTCCCCCCACAACAGACACACATGCACGAAACAAAGGGAAAAAGAGATTAAGACAAATCAAACTTTTCACATGCCATTTTACGTCATCCCCCAGGACAAAACCATGTATAGTCAGATATTTCATCAATAAAAAAAAAGCTGAAAATACAAGAGGAAAAAGGGTACAATATGCAAAAAGGTTGTTGGATACCACAAAGTGGTAGAGATGACTCGTTCATCTGAATCAATAAACATGTCAACTCATTCTCTCAAAATAATTTTGACAGGCATTTTCCAATTTTGGTCTATCAGCCCCACGTGCATTCTTAACTCATATTCAATAAATAAACAGACTTCTGTCTCAGTTGCATATCATCTCTGGATTACTGAAAAAACTCACCTAAATTTGCACAATATTCAAACGTTATCTTTGCAGAGTGGGTAATATTTGTTTATATATGTGGACAAAGGGGTGTCCCAGGAATGATTGGCCTCACATCTACACACGCTTCTGTGCTCACCAACAATTGGAATGGAAAAGCTTTAGGACAAACCCACGAAGTAGGGCCAGGCCAGTGCCACAATTGAGTTGTGTTCCTCCATCACCACCAAGCAGGGTCTTCCTCACGTGTATTTTTAATTGCAAGTTCATTTAATAAAACGGAGCACTCGGTATTCAAATCCCAAATAAGAATCTCGTATCATGCTGCTCACGACCCATCTATGATTGCATACAGCCATACACGTCCTTATCACAGTTCCCACCTTCTGCATCATTAGCCCCTCTTGAAATTTGTCTCCTTTTCAAAATGCTGCGTCATCATCCCCAACCTGTATCTTTCGTTATCTCACATGCACCACAATTTGCATATTATCATTGTTCAAATTTTCTTTTGCCGTTGCGCATCCATCTCTGAAATGCTAGCTAGAACCAATGCTTCACTTGAGACCTCTCCACAAAGGGTTCAAGTTCAAATGGTCCCAAAGTCTGTCTCGGACAAGTTGCTGGAGAAGTTCCACGATGAGCCACAGTTCGACTTCGATTACGAGCAGAGTGGGTTGTGGTCTCCCCCAGTTCGCAGGACTGTGTTCATGAGCTCACCGGGAAGGATATTTACAGAGCAAGAAATGCTTGAAACACTCAGAAGTATAAATGCACGAGGTCGTGGCAGAAAGCACAGGGTTTGTTTCAGGGTACGAAGCTACTCTCTCTGTCTCCTGTTCCATTGTTTCTAGTATAATTTTAAATTGCGATTGTGTGGTTATGGCTGTGATTGTAAAAATTGTAAATAATTAAAAAAAATACGATTAATGTAATTTCAATTGCGATGATAGTATTGTGATTGAAATTGTGATTATAAATTGTAATATAAAATCATAGTTCCAAGGGGTAGAGAGCAATTTCCCTTTCTTCTTCTTTTAGAATTTGTGCTGACAAATACTATCCTATTCCTTTTGCAGGTGTTCTGTTGTTCCTGACTTAATAGTGAATGTAAAGAACGTAGGAAGGTTTCCAAGGATTGCTGGTTGTCAGAATATAGAGAATTTCCCCTTTATAATTTGCTTTATCATATTCACAGGAATTTTCATGCATTTCTTTTCATTTTCACACCCAAAATTAATGTAAATGTTCAATTTTCTGATAATTATATAGAATATTAATTTGTTATCAATTCTTTCTAGAGGGCATTTCTACAGTACCCGTCTTCGTTTGTGAAGTACCGGTGCCATGCTAACATATACTAAGGTGCACGGTTCATATATGGTGTGGTATAGGATTGCGTTGACAGAAAATGTTTTCAACAATCCTTTGGTAAAAACATTATTATAGGGACGCAATGATCTATATATATATATGATGATGATGATGTTTCTATACAAATTTTGAAGGTATGAAAAAAAAATTAAGTTAGATGTGATTTTTATTTTTAAAAAAATGTTTTCGCCGAAAATCAATGAGCTTGTGCCATTTTGCCAAAAATATCTCAAAATATACGTAGGGCGTTGTTGTCACCACAATCAAAACAACGTAAGATTTGAGCATCAGGAAGTAGGAACTTCAATACTCGATTTAGTTAAATTCTGAATCAGCACTAATCAAGGGTTAGGAACTTTAGATACTCGGTTTTATTTGATTCTGAAACTCCTGAACAACATAAAATCATGGGTTTTCTTAAGAAAACAACTTAAAATCGCTAGTGGAGCATTTAGGTTTCACGCCTTCTGAATTACATTACTTTAACTTGTACTATGTTTATAAACCAAGCGGGTAAGGAACTTAAAGAAAAAAAATAATGCGATAAATGTTTAATAAGTGAGTTGCAAGTAATATTACTTTTCTTTTTATTCATTTTTTTTGAAATTTTACATAACCAAAATGTTTGCTTGTACGATAAAATATTATTTAATTTTGAAAGTGCACGCATGGTGCTCCAAATATTTAATCAGAAGATTTACAGATACTAATTGTCCGTCTTACAGGTAATTCCCAATTTAGTGGAACTATTGTTAAATCAGAAAGGTGAGATGATGATAAGCAATGGCCAATTAGACCTCTGCAACAAAGTTGAAGTTCTATGTCTAGAAAAGGCTTCCATGATGGAACAGTTAAGAAATTTCCCAATCTCAATGTCCCATGTTGAGGACCTACGCGTGATCATCTGGGACAAACTGCACTTTTTGAAAGATGGTATCTGGACCAGCTGGAAGAACGATTCTGAAGTACTAGAGCCAGTTTTTCAAATCTAGAAAGCCTAATATTTAATGTTGTTATAGCTTGATCACCATCCTCTTCATTTCATAATCTAATAGCTCTAGTAACATCGTTTAGGTGCATTTCACAACACTGAAGATAAATGACTGCAAAATGATTCAGCTTTGGATTACCAACAAATGGGGAGAAGATGTGGAAAATGGAAACTCAAGAAACTGGAATATTTGGAACTCGCTGGTTCACCAAGTTTGAAGAGCAAAGTTCGATGTTGTACATTGGGAGTAACACAACTTCCACTCCAAACTGTTTCATAATCCATGAAGGGACTAAGGAAGCGGAGATTATGGCAGTAACAGAAACACAAATAACTGAAATTTTTCAATCAAGCAAGTGTGTCAACTATAAATAAACAACTAAAATCAGAAACTCATCCAGAAGAAAAATACAACCAAATGGGATAAGAAAAAAAAAACCAGCATTCTTGAAAAGCAAGGATAAACATTCCGAAGGTAATTAATTGAGAATGTAAAGTTCAATTTTGACTGAGCTTAATGTTACTTTCTAACCGAAAACTTATTTGACAAGCACATAGCTGTATAAAAACATGACTCATCTTATTTATTGAGCAGTCTTCATCTTGATCCCCCAACACTTGGCCTACTCTTCCTTGTACGGGCATTCGTATGAGTGCGCTGTCCTCGGCAGGGTAACCCATCCCTGTGCCTGATCCCTCTGTAGCACTGAATGCTCACCAGCCTTCCCACATCTCTCTCAACACACTTTTTCTGATAACATCCAAAACAATCATACACGTTAAAGATTATAGAACAAACACAGGGATTCAATGAGGTAGAAGGAGTATAGCAAGTAATCAAGTTACCAAATCATTTCCAATCAAGTACTTGGAAAGTAATTCACGCAGGGAGTATAATTCTCTTTTACTTAGGTCCTTGACAAATTTGTTCTCAACTCCAAGCTCACAGACAATATGGTGAGCTTTGGAACGACCAATTCCGTGGATATGCTGAAGAGCATACTCAAGGCGCTTGTTATCTGGGATCTCCCCTCCAACACCTCCTCCAATATTTATATATTGTACACGTACACCCCGAAGCTGCACAAGATGAAGGGGAGAGCAAAGATGAGATTGAATCCTATTTGATTGGAGAGAAAGGAAACTCTCACAATTTTACAGAGAGAATGTGGACTCCCCAAGAAACTAGTTTTTTCATCTAGGTGTAAATGAATGATTTTGCTAGATAGACCTAGGTTGAAAACTTGGGCACAAGACAAGGGAAATGAGGTAAAAATAACACTGTTTCTATGCACAATTAGTATTGGTCCGTACACATACCTACTAAACCTGTATCACATTGTCCAACAAACATTCAATTAAAAGATCAAGAGAAAAAGCCAACAAAATGCAAATCTATGAGCATTAGGCTGCCTATGAAGTTATGAACAGAGGATAAGCTACAGGAGTTTGAGAGTATCAGTTCCTTCCCTCATCCTACAACACATAGCTACAAGAAAAGCATAGTTAAAAATTGAAACTTAACAAAGCCCAAAGAAATATCATAAAGAAGCAGATTTTCATTTTGTGGTTCAGCATGTAATATTGACTAGAAACACAAAATAGCCTAATCAAATCTGAAAGTTAGAAAAACAGAAATCACAAATCCTGGGTCATGGTTTTTACAGAAGAACATAGATAGAGGAAAACTCACTGATAGATTTTGACGAAGTTGGAGAGCAATATCAGCAACAATTCTTGCAGAACCAGACACACCAAACATCTTGGAGGATTCACAATTGCAAGTAATTTGGGAAAGTTGGGGGAAAGAAGCAGAGGGTTCTGAACTCTGCAGGTTTTCCTTCTTGCCCTGTTTAAAACCAAATATTTAATTTCTAGGCATGAATGCTAGTAATTAATAATTTCTCATCTTCAGAACAAATCTTAAAATTTATGGAATTCCATTGTGTGGGTTGTATTTTAATTAATAGAGTTTCATTTAATTTTAAGTTTAACATAATATCGTTTACCAATGACAAGCAAAATTAATCTAAGAAAGAAATACAGCTATATAGCAATAAAAGAAAGAAATACAGTTATGAATGCGGCAATACCAAATATCCACTTAAGAAAGAAATACAACAGAAAAGAAATAGAGCTACATAGAAACTCAGAACTATTCAAACTTTAAAAGCCTCCTAAAACAACAAAAGATGAAGCAGATGCAAGTCATGCAACTTAGTCCCTTAAGCCTCAAGACCAAGAGACGAGAAAAACTCCATTTAATTTACATAATTAAAAAAAAAAACATCAGACAAGGTCACTGGAATGATTGTGGCATTATTATAGAGAAAAACTAAGTTGAACAGTTCCAACTAGATTATAAGAAGAAGAAGGCAATTCAAAAGACCTTCGGAAATTTGAAAGCAACAAAAATTTGTTCATGATTTCCTAAACCAAAGACAATGAGACTTTGTCCATGCTTAGCATCTTAAAAGATACAGAAGCAGTCACGGCCAGCTCATTAGAATCTTTGTTCTTGTTTATCTTTGACCTAAAGGGACAATCAAAGCAGAGCAGGAGGTCAGCAATCAGCAAATGCAACCTAAAAGAGTAGGTTGTAATTATGAACAATCAGAAACAAGTGAATTTGAAAAAAGTGAATGCAGCTTCACAGTCTCTCATTAGTCAGAAGCCTTCATCTAGTGAAAATTTTCAAAGACACTTGAAAAATTTGGAGATGGACATTCAGGATATAAAAATAGGAGTTGAGCATCTCTCAAGACAGCTATTTAGAAAGATATTTTCCATTCTCAATCTTCAATCACCAGTTAGAGAATAAACATAAGACAATGATGGCACCCAGACTAGGGGGGAATAACACTTTAGACAGAAATCCCATGTTGAACAGTTCCGACAATTTTTATTCTGTTGGCATTATATAAGAGGAAAATAAACTAAGTTGAAAAGTTTAGCACAACATGAACAAACCACATAGTATGCCAAACAGGTTGCATTTCTAATTTATAACCATTCAAGTTATTTACAAGTTCAATTAGTAAAAGTGAACCAAAAGTTTTCACAAGATCTACAGCGTGTGAATAGTACATCCAAAGTTTGTGAGTAGACAAGTTAGAGATATCCAATAAGAATGTGACAACTTTCAGGACAGATTCCAAACTCACAACATATCCTCCAAAAATCAGGAATGATAAAACCCAACTCAAAAGGAAAATGAAAACAGAAATAAAACAAACTGCATACAAAATCATATCATTATAATAGAACTAGACCAGAGAAATAGCTAGAAAATCAAGAAATAGTGTCTGTATTCTTCCACTTCAATTTTGATATCAGTGTGATATCAGAAATGGTGGGCAATGGACTGTTTACAAAGAATAAAAGGTTACAAGAAACCAAGGAAGAGAGGTCCCTTTCTCTCCCATTTCCTAGCTTCCTTCTAAATTCTGTTCAAACCTCCTGAATTAGTTATTCACTCTTATATACAACTGAATCCTATAAAGTTTTGACTAAGTCAACTATTATTAGAGTTTTAATCCTCTGCTTCTCTCCTATTCCTTCTAATATACACCCTCTTTATTAAAGGGCAGCTAACAATACTCTTCCCCAAAACTTTCACCTTGTCCTCAAGGTGAAAATTAGGAAAATAATCTTGAATCGAGGTCATCAACTCCCAAGAGTTTTCACAATTGGGCAGGTCCAGCTACTTGATGAGAACTTTTGTAGCACCCTCTGAATTAGTCCTGACATTAAGAACTTGAGCTGGTTGAACCTGAAGTTCTAAGTCTTCTAACAGCATAGGAGGTAAAGATTGAGGATTGTGTTGCCCTGAAACAGCTTTCTTGAGTAAAGAAACATGGAAAATGGGATGAATTTTGCTGTCTTCTGGTAACCGAAGTTTATAGGCAACCTCCCCAATTTTCTGCAAAATCTGAAATGGTCCATAAAATCTAGGACTGAGCTTTTCATTGATTTTTCTGGCTAGGGACTTAAGTCTATAAGGATGCAGCTTCAAATAAACTCAATCTCCAACTTGGAAGACAACTTCTCTTCCATGCTTGTTAGCTTGGACTTTCATTCTGTTTTGAGCTTTCACCAAATTCTCCTTCAATTATTCTAACATATGATCTCTTTCAGCAGTTAGCTTGTTTACTTCTTCAACTGATGAAGGGAAAGTAGTTCCCTTGAATAGTAGTGGGGGATCTTGACCAAAAAGAGCCCTTAAATGGAGTTGATTTCGTAGAGCTGTTATAATTGGTATTATACCAAAATTCTGCCAGCTCAACCATCTAGGCCACTGTTTTGGCTTTGCACCTGCTAGACATCGGAGATAAGTTTCTAAATGCCTATTTACTACCTCTGTGTGACCATCCGACTGGGAATGATAAGCTGAACTATATTTCAAACAGCTTGTTTAAACCATTCAGTCCAAAAGTCGCTAAGTAAAAATTTGTCTTTGTCGGATACAATGGAAGCCGGAAACCCATGTAATCTAACTACCTCTTTGATAAATATTTCTGCTACCTCTTTTGCTGTAAAAGGATGAGAGAGAGGTAGAAAGGTGGCATATTTGGTGAGTCGGTCTACCACTACCATAATTGTATCTTTCCCATTGGGAGGTTCTGTTGATAGGGAGAGGTTCTGTTGTGCTAAAACTCTGACATTGACAAAGTGATCAACCCTTGCCACATTGAGGGGGAGTTCTTCTAAGTTCTAAACCTAGATGAATAATGTTTATTCACTAACTCCTTTCATCAATTCTTCTTTTGTCATCATCAAGTTCATTCACATTTGGATACTAATTTAAAATTATAGCATCAAAGTCCATTATTCAGGATATAATTGAAACTACCTGTTTCTAAAAGTCTACATAGAATATACAGAAAATTAAAAATTTTGATAATTGTTTTCAAAACGTTAAATGATATTTTGTTCAGGCTTAACTTCCATTCTTTAATACCAAAACTAGAAATCCTGCTTCTAATTTGTTAGAGGTTCAAAATACGTTGAGCTCCTGAAACTGGGACGCAAATCATCACCTTTATGATATACTGAGCAGGAGAACCTTTTCAAAACAAAACCTTACCCACCAAAACAGAGGGACAGAAAGTGACTTTAGCTTGAGACTGGATTTGCAAGAAGGGGTTCTGGTTGAACATTATCTCTTGCAAAATCATTCACTTCTAGTGATTAGTCCAAAGTCCATACATATTGAAGAGAAAATAAATCCAAAACAAAAGCTACAATATTAACAACAACTATCACAGCGTCAGGATGTGATTCACTACGCAAACACAAAGCAAAAATTTTGAAGTATCTCCCAACAAATAAGAGAAGAAAAACAAGTAAAGGAAGGCAGATTCAAACATGAGAAGAGACCCATCAAGCTTCAGAATCAGAACACTAAAAATAAAAAAATACAAAATTCCACGTAATGGGTAGTTAAAGACCCACCCAATTTCAGCAATAAAACAAAGATTGCAACTTCAAATGTGCAAGAAAATGAGAAAGGGTTGAAGGGAAAAATTACGAGAGTCGATCTGTGTATCAACTCAGCCTGGCCAGAACCGAGATGAGCTTCAAAGGGTCTGACACAAGGAGAAAATTATCGTAATATCAGTTCAAAAATGCATTATTTGAAGCTCCTACTCTTATGCAGGGCCGCCAATGAGTGCGAAGAAATGAAGGCAAACTGCAACTCTGAAAAATATTTTCTCCTTTGGGTCATCA
Organism: Castanospermum australe; assembly: GCA_019955255.1. NCBI lineage: Eukaryota > Viridiplantae > Streptophyta > Magnoliopsida > Fabales > Fabaceae > Castanospermum > Castanospermum australe. Next base: position 143,707 of record NSJW01000277.1, on the reverse strand, counting down.
GAATCATTATATCAAACAGTGACAGAATTTTGTACAATATAAACATTTCCCACCACCCCATATGGAATGTATGCCCAACTTGGCCCAAGACATTGCCCGTTTAAACATGTCTGTTCTAAGTATTTTGATTTGAAACAAACAAAGGAAGCAGAGAGAAAACTCAGAGAAGGGGCAAAGAGTGTCAGGGAGCTTCGAAACTTACCGGGAGCGTCAGGGAGCTTCAGGCAAAACGTGTTGTTACGTGCAGCCAGGCGCAGCCGCAAAGGTGGGGAATCGCAGCCAGCCCTCGGCGCAATGAGCACAGGGGTCTTGTTCGTTTTGGGAATTGGAAGGAGTAACAGGTAGGACTGGCCCCACAGGCAGAGCAAAGAAAAAATAATAAAATAAATTACTTAATTTTTCCTTCTATTTACTTAATTTTTTATAATTTTTTTATTTTCAAAACATATAAATTACATTTAAAATTATAAAAATTAAAATTAAATTAAATTAAGTTAAATTAAATTAAATAAATTAAAAATTAATTTTTATATTTATAACTTATTTTAAAAATTAATATTTAAATTAATTTAAAAATTAATTTTTATATTTAAAATATACTAGAAAAAAATTAAATTAATTTTATTTTAAAAAATTTATATTTTTACCTTTATAATAATATAATTATTATATTTTTATTAAAAATATAATAATAAATTTATATAAAATTTATTAAAATTTATCAAAATCCTTTCATTTTTAAGAAGATTTTTAAAACAACATAATTAAAATATATTAAATTTTCATAAATTTTTAAATTATATTAATTCTCATTTTATAATTTTACAAATAGTGAGTTTAATTTATAAATGAAATCAAATCATAAAATTTATTATTTCAAATACACCCATACATACTTTTCTAAGTATATTCAAAACTTATAATATACATACCTTTAAATATTTGTACATACCTCCCTTATATTTAAAAAATATGCTACACATAAATTTATTGAGAATGTATGTTATTTAAAAGGTATGTGTAAGTTTTAGAGATAAAAGAGGGTCAAAGAAAAAATAGGTAAACAAAGTGAAAGTTGAAATGATTTACTCCAAAAAAAAAAATGACTTTAACAGCATAAAATATCAACTTAATTCATTAATTTGGAGCAATTGGTGCTTTGTTGAGAGGCTGAGTTATGAAAAGAGCTACTTATGAGTTGAATTAAGGTGTAGTGTGTTCTTTAAAGAGAGGGAGTGCTGCACCGAATACTGATAGATGAGTGAAGCTACCAAAGAGAAAAGAGCTAACATCGAGTCAGTGCCGATAGAGTGAAGTTGCAGTGGATGTCGACTCTCAAATGGGTATATAATGTTATATCTCATATTAAGTAAAATAAGAACTCAATGTAGTATTCTCTCTAGAATTGGTTTAATGTGAGAGAGTGAAAGAAGAGTAATTCTCTCTGGAATTGGTTCTGAATTCGTGTGCCTAATAGGAAGTTCTTATCAAATTGGTCCTTCATTTCTTCAAGCAATGGTGGAAGGCACAAGATCATCGCGTATGGAGGAAAGTGTACGAAGGATTGAAGAGCAACAAGCATCGGTTGATACAAGATTGCACAATGTTGAAGGAGCTAATGAGTTTGAAATTTTACGGAAAAAGACTTTGGAGAAGATGGAGGATACGAGAAAGGGTGACTGCATCGATCATACAAGGGAAGCTCAGAATTTTGGACCAGACTCAATTATAGCGTTGTTCGCGGGTTTATCAATGCTCAATTCGTATTTCATATTTCAAGATTATGCATTCCCACCATATTGGATGACTCGAGAGGCTATTCAAATATCCACAAAGATCAAGGGGAAAAACAGGAAATTTTCAGAGATTTGCAAGGACATGGTTGACGTCAAGATCCAATATTCTAATCTTAATGTTTGCATATCGCATAATGTTGTAGGAAATGTTGGGACTCTGGCCCAAATCCTAAGCCACTGGAAGGGCAGATGCTGATGAAAATTTCTTGCAACCATTGCAAGCTCGTCTAGAACGATCTCGAGGAAGGATTTCATTTCACCATCTCTGCTATGGCCTTGGAGCTGCAAATGGAGGCAATAGTGGCAATAACCTTTGTTTCCTCATCGGCTTGCTCATTGTTTGAATTGGTAATCTCTCTTCTCTTTATTAAGGTTATGGATGAGTTGAAAAAGAGGGGATCTGTAATGCATGAGGGAGGAATGATGGTAATAAAGGTTGAGAAGATGAACAAGGGATGGGTTGGTGACACAAGTAGAGGATGCTTGGCTGCTTATAGAGCAAAAATGGGTACGATGGAGCTCACGCGAGAGTGCGCTACAGCCACCACTTCCTTGCTATGGGACCTGGGGAGTTGTCATCAAATAGTTAGATTGATAGGATTAGTTGCTACCACCGTTGGGTTGACTACTGCAACTGTTCAATATCTTGAGCAAGTTGTGCTTCCTATGTTAAATCCTCTCTTTGACCAAGATAGTCGACTGTGGCTATTATTAATGGAATGGAAGAATGGATTATCAAAGCATAAGGATGCAAATAGGAAGTCAGAGACTTTATTACTCGTGGCCCTACGAATTGCACTTATAATACATGGGCGCTGTTCATCGAAGTTTTGAAAAAAAAAAATTGGTTTTTGTGTTGTATTCTTGAGCAGACTTGAATTTTTCTGTAAGAACCATGTCATGCTTTGTTTCTAGATCAACCTTGAGGACAATTTATTTTTGAAAGGATAAATATTGATAAGAATAGAGTATTTTGTATTAATAGTACAAGTTAGTTGTATAAATAGCACTTGGAATATCAAAATGTATCATTAGTTCGTTTTGAGAGAAATGTTAATGTTAAAGAATAAGATTTTTTAGAGTAAGATCATTCTTTCTATTGTGATTCTTGTCAGCCTCCTAATTGTAACAATGTCCAAGGCGTTAATGTCATAACAATGCTTATAGAGATACTTTAGTTAAATATAAAAAAATATCGGTTTGCTAGTCTAAGTAAGTAACTCGTTTAAACTTAATGATTTTTAAAATAAAAGCACTTATTTTTCAATAAATTTAAAAATTAAATTAAGTTAGTCCTTACATTACATTATAAAATCAAATATAAAAATTACATAATCCAAAATTATATAATTCTTAATTCAAAACTACATATTATTTTAAGAAAAATAGAGTAAACTTGCTTTATGTTCCTCTAAATATACAAGTGATATCACGTTGAAAGTGACATCATTTGATCTTTCAAAAATTGACATTAATTTATTGATTCAATCATTAAAAAATATCATCAATTTAGTCCCTTAATAATACAAAAACATCTATTTGTCTTTTTTTTTGTTATTATTATTATTATTATTATTATTATTATTATATATCAAATCATATCAATTACATTAATTAATTTTATTATTTTCTGCCTACAGAAGTAGCTACTTTTACAATTGTGAACTTAACCATATCCACTCATTATGCAGCCAGGTTTTTTTCTTTCAATTTTCAATAATATATCTAATATTTTTAGATCTTTACACTTCAATTTGCATTACGCGTTATTTCCTTTTTCCCTCCCAAGCTCCCAAGTGTGTCTACGACATAAAGTTTATATTATGTGTTATTTCCTCTTCCCTTCTAGCTGTGTTTGTGTCATTCTTATCTATTGTGGTCAAATACTTTCTTTTTTTATTTTTTCACTTGCAAATACTTTCTTTTTTTTTTTTAGTATTTTAGAATATCCTCTATCCGAAAGGTGAATGACTAATCTCTTAACTTTTTGTCTTGCCCCTTATGGGAGGAGACCTACCAATAACGCATGCTCCATTCACATCTATCTGGACATGATACTTAAATGACACAAGCCACTTTCACTTGGATCAACACATATTAGTTGTAAATACTTTATTTTTTAATTGTTGCTTTCAGCCATTAAGTGTACACCATACATTAATGATTAATATGTGATTTAGCTGTAGGTCCTTATTTTCTTTATAATCTCTTCAATTTTTTGTGCTTTCAACATGTCAGTAGTTTGCATTAGTATTTTTTACGGATCATTCAAATTCACGCCCTATTCTAAGCATTGTGGCTTTTTTTTTTTTTTTTCTGCTCTCAACATTTCAGCATTTTGCACTAATCGGTATAAATAAGTTCCTAACTCAGCAAATGGGTACCATGTCCTATTCTAATTCTTTCACTTTTATTTTCTATTGCCTATTGTATCTTTGTAAGGAATGATCTTGCAATAAATTTCTGATTCTAAAATTATTGTTTGCTCTCTAAATGCTCCAAAAAGTGTTAGTAAGCTTCTTATTCAATATATAAGGCTACTTAGACATTTCATAGACAGTCACAAGCTCAAACAAATGAAAAGCTTACTATTGAACTGTGAAAGAAGATATTTGTAAGACTATTGATGTTGTTTCTAAGCACACTATACACATGACGGTTGTTAGAATTATAAGCACACTATTTGATTATTTTATATACTTTTTTTCTTTGCAATTGACATGTCATTAGGCCATGTTTGGTACGTTGTACAGGATAAAACCTAATAATATAAAGTATAATAATATAAGGCTTAATAGTATAATATAAGTTATATCCTGTATAAGATTTTATATTATTCAATGTTTGGTGTGCCACGCACGACTGTATAATTTTATCTTATCCAATGTTTGTTGTGCAATCGTATAAACTAGTATAAGATAAAAAAAAATATATGGATAAAAATAGCCTTATACATTAAAAAAAATTAAAAATTTATTTTTACAACAAATATTTTAGAAAAACAAACTATTTTTACGAACAAAAATTCATCTCATTCATGAATCCCAATGAAAAAAGGTGACTTTTGAAAGCCAGAGTACATCTATAGCCCAAATTATATGACCATGAAGTGGCCAAATCATAGGTGTGATTTCCAAATTGTGAATCATAATTTCGCTGTTGCAGCATCATGTATCTGCACCACCGTCGGCCATAAAAATACAACTTTATGGAAAAGGAAAGAGACCCATTTGGACGATTGGCACCGGGTAATGCAAGTGCAGCCTCCCCTAATGGCACTTGAAGTTGAGAGAGCTGTGGAAGTACGTCTCCATCATATCAATGAAGCGATTGTTGTCTTCGACGAAGCCTCGCGGATCCTTGACAAAGTAGCCAATGCCAGGTCTAGTGGGGGTCATGGTGGGTCTTGTGGGAGGTTAGGCTTATTAGGTCATTGATTAGTTTCTTGATAAAAATAAGGTGAATCGGATAATTTTATCCTATTAAATATTACATAAAAAATATGATAAGAATGGGTCATATAGTATAAACTTACTATGAGATCTTATATGACATCAAAATGAAGAAGGTATTGAGAATTCAACTGGATTCTTAGTTGTTCATGATCTAATCTCCTATTTGCACCATAATGAAAATAATTTTGTTACAAGTTGTCACACCTTACCTAATAAATGTTTAGGTATAGTGTCACATACTAAGTTAAAACTAAGTCCATAAAAATTGAATAAATTTAATGCATAATCTATTGATTATGTGTTGCTTTAAAATAATATAATTTAAATAATAATTAAATTTAAATGAATACGTGTCTATTAATTGATTAATCACATGTCTAATAAATTAATAATTTCTAACTAACAAACAAACAATTAATTACATGTCATATACATAGACTTATCTGAAACTACATTATTGATTACGTGGAAATATTATTTAATTTAAGTATTGCTTTTCTTAATCATTTGATTACGTGATTCTTATATACATATTATTAAATCAATTATCTTAAAGCTATTTAAAATTTAGTTTATGTTTATACATACATCTCTAAATCTCATATAATAATAAATGAGCAAGCGCAAATCATATCATAATCTAGAATACTATCATTTTTTTAAACCTACACATATAGATACTAAGCATTATATTCATGCATTTATATACTATAACGTCATCATTTATACATCAGATTTCCTCTGCATTTAAAACTATAACATATACACAAAACTAGTGAGCCTTCATTAGACCATGCAAGTGATACCCATACAATTATAGATAAACTGCATCATATCAAACCATCTACAGCTAACATTTTAAACAACCATAACAAATGCATCCTCTTCTGGAGAATATACCTAGTCCACATCCACTTCGAACAGAATGTACACACACATCTTTACGCTACACATGCATCTTTAAGTTGTTTTTGGAAGCTCTGAAAACACTACATTCAAAGGAGTGAAAATTATAAATTTTCAGTAGGCATTTAAATAGTATAAAAACAATTAATGAAAATTACAGTACTTTCAGGTGTATAACATACAAAAACAGTTTCATGGTCAGTATAAATAATTAGAATATGAATAATTCATAACAATTAACCCAAATAATAGACTTTCCATCAATTAAATGCTCACAAATTCATTAACATAGGGCTTAGCCCCCATTAACTTTCTTTGCTTACATAATCTCATATCATGAACATTATCATTATCAATGGATAGTAGCATAGGTGAAAATTCTCCGTTGGCATAGGATGTCTCCTACATATAAGTGGTCATTCCACATTTTCTAGTAGATTTCACTCAACCTATCCACACCTTTGGTGGATCATATTCACAAAGTAGATCATAGACACATGTAAGACTTCTCATGGATCTGATGCCTTTGGATCATTTCCATGGTATTTTCTTTAGTATTTCTTTTCTAATCTTTCCTGATCACTTCCTTTTTACTTTTCTTTACTTGAGAATTGTATCTAAACCTTTATTAATTCTTCCACTTTGCTTTAAGTGAGCATGTAATTAACATAAGTGTGAATTCAAAACACTTAATGCTTCCATTTGGCATTTACTAATAAGGTTAAGTCTCTAAACTTATAACCTATATCAAATTCTCAACTTGGGCCATACTTTACACAAGCATATACATGAAACCAAATTTATATCTAAGTCTTATAAATGATAAATTTCACTTCTAAATTGCTAAACACATATAAATATGCCAAGTTTTCGATGGAATTTCATCTTCTAGGACATTAGTCTAACATTCTAGGTTAACAATTCAAGCATACATTCTTCTATGTTTATACTTACACTCAATCCTTCCAAATCACTCAATTTCTCATTCAATCTAGATTTCCTTAGCACTCAATATGAAAAACCATAAACAACGGCAAATGCCCTAGTATGGCCGAATCTACCTTCTCTAGGTTTCATGGTTTTTCTTTCAATCTTTCTATCTAAAACACACTCTAACTTCATTAAACCTTCACATTTCACCTTCACCTAATTAAATGACAAACTCTTCCTTTAGAACCTCAACATGATCATGTATAACACCTCTGGGCATCATGGCTTTCTTTTCACATTTTTTCACTTGAAATATCTCAAGGTGACATTAAAATATCCAAAAACTCATTCACACCTAAATAAATTACAAGATTCCTCATGATACCCCAATATGGCCGTACACACCATAGTAACATATCAAGTTATTTTTCAGCTATTTAAACATAGTTTTACACAAATCAAGGTCAAAACATTACAAGGAGCTTATCACCACATAATAACTCAAATAATTCCTTTTAAACCCTATCATGGCAGTGCACATCAAGAAGAGATTTAAGTCACTTTTCAAGCTATTTGAATATAGCTATTTGAACATACATAATTATAGAAAGACCTTAAAACATCATAAGGACTTCACATCCATGGTTCCTTGACAAGAATCAAGTCAAGACAAGAAACTACTCATATAAACCCTAAGTAGATTTCTTAGAGATAATCAATAAACCATACAATCATACTTAAAAGCAACATAAACTTGGCTAATTTTGTTATAAATCATCCATATTCAAGCTTAGAACTTAAAGAGAATAAGTTTCCATGGATTCAAGAAAACATCTACCATAGAAATCACCATGAAACTGTAAGTTTAAAGAAGGAAAAAGCTAGGTTAAAATCCCTACCTCTTGTAGATCAAGTTTCCTACATGTTTTTGGTTTGGTTTCTTTTCTTTTTCTTCTCTTCTTCCCTTCTTCCTCCTTGGCCATGGGTATGACTTCCTCCTCTCCCTTTCTTTCTTTTTCTTTTTTTTTTCTTCCTTATGGTCGTGTACTTAGGAGTGGTTTAGAATTACTTTCTTTGTTTAATTTTGTTTTAAGTTTTTTCATAGTTTTGTCTTTATTAGGCAACCAATAAGACTTAGTCTTTTGGTCTTACGCCTATCATCTTCATAATGGTTTCTAGTTCAAATGGAACTAGCTTGGTTCAAATGGAACTAAATGGAAGGAAATAAATAGTTTCTATTTTGGTTTCTTTAACTATAACATGATTACTTGTTTAAACCAATCACAAACTTCCATGTGTCTCAATCTCATTGGTCCATTTTGTCTAATAGCATGCTTACACGTGTTACTACCTCATTAGTCCATTCTTGTCTAATGAAATACTTCCACGTGTCACTACCTCATGGGTTAATTCTTGTCCAATAATATGTTGACACGTGTAACCCTTTACACGTGTCACTTTTTTATTTGTTAGATTATGTTATCTTCACTTAATCCAATTAAAAAGTGTTTGGATGTTAACTAGAGGACTAAGTGATTAATTTAGCTAATTACTAATTTTTACTTTTTTACTGGACAAAAATGCCCTCATTTATAGATCCAAAATTATCAAATTGCCACTATTTAGTTCTCATTATCTCATTAGATATTTTAACTGGTTCTTAGTTTTCCCTATATGAGTTTTTGTGCTCTCTTTAATTTGACAAGAAAACAATAACAATAAAAATTAAACAGGGTAAGAGATAACAATAAATAGTAAAACAATCATTAAAGCTATTTAGGGCTTTATAATTCATGTTAAGTTATGTGGGGATATTACATAAGTTATGAAGGCTACGATATGAAGGGAATAGATAACTTCATTATTGATACTAGTCAAATATTTATACAGAGAGAAAGAATCATATGTGTAGAATCAAAGGGATTGCATGTGCAAGTCATTAAGACTAAAGAATAAATAATCACATGGCTGTACAAAATTACTTGTCTACACTATCTACCCTAACATGCCCATGCAAGATGGTGGGCATATCTTAAACACCAATCTTGAAAGTAAGAAATTTGTGCCTTCGGCCATTGAAAGGCTTGGTCAGTAAATCCATTAGCTGATGACTTGATAGAACATGTGAGACTTTGAGAGTCTTGTTAGCCACTAAGTCTCTAACAAAAAGATAGTCTATAGCGATGTACTTCATTCTTTAATGAAAAACTGCGTTAGCACAAAAATAGCACCAATATTGTCTGAATATATCTATGGAGAAAGGAGTATGATGCCCAATTCTTGAAGTATATGACTAATCCAGAAAATTTCTGATGCTGTGGAGGCAATGGTTCTTTACTCAGCCTTAGTTAATGATCTTGCAGTTAACTTTTGCATATTGGAGGCCCATAAGATGGGGTTGATGCCAAGGTAGGCAATGTAAGTAGATATTGATCCATGATTTTGTGAGTCCCCCTCTTAATCTGCATCACAAAGTGCTTGAAAGGTAAGATTAGCATCATGCTGTAGGTGGATGCCATGGCTAACAGTGGCTTTGAGTTATGTAAGAACCCATTTTAGAACTTGAAAGCATTGATGTTAAAGCTGGACCGGACCGGTTGATCGGATTGCGAACCGGACCTTTTTCCAGTTATGGTTCACTACCATAATCAGATTCATGGTTGGACTATTTTGAATCGGTCAAGACTAATCAAAAATTGGCCATAACCACTAAACTGGACAGTTATTGCAGAATTGGACTGGTTATAGTTAAATTTTTTTTTTACCTTTTCTTTTTTAACCAAAACATTACCAAACTTTTTTTTTAACTAATTATTATTATGTTGTGGTTGGTATTTTGTGATTATAAGACTAAAATCCTATTGTATATTTAATTATTAGTGATATGTGTTATGACTTAATGACTTATGAGAAGATATTGTTGGTATCTTAGTAATTTGATTGTGTTTGTTATATACATATATATATATATATATGATGTAATTATGACATCATTTGATCTGACCGTTCGATCTAATAGATTGAACCTGAATCGGAAAAGAGACCACCTAGGTGTGAACTCCATTCCAAGGAAATAAGTTGGTGACCAAGATCCTTTAGAGAAAAGGCTTGTCCAAATGCATGATGAAATTGCTTGAGAAAGGCCCTGTTATATCTTGTGAGAAGCATATTATCAACATACACAACGAAATATGCCAAGGTATTATTTTGGTGATAAATGAAGAGTGATGTATTAGATTTGGACTTAATGAAACCATTTGTTAAGAGAAACTGTCACAGGATTGGTACCAGGCACGAGGAGCTTGTTTGAGCCCATACAATGCTTGATTTAGTTTATAGACATGATAAAGAAGGTTGGGATGAGTAAAACTTGGTGGTTGACCTATGTATACTTCCTCAGATAAAGTTTCTTGTAGGAAGGCATTGTTGACATCCATTTGATAGAGAACCAAGTTCTTAGAGAATGCAATGCGGAGTACAATTTTTATTATTTGTGAGTTGATGATTGGGATAAAGGTGTCATGGAAGTCAACGCCCAACTTTGATGAAAGCTATTTCCATCCAATAGCACTTTGTATTGTGCAATGCTCCCATCTGGATTGTATTTCAACTTGAAAACCCATTTGTTACCAACCATATTGTAGTGAGGCTGGCAAAGTACAAGTTCGCACGTCCCATTCTTCATAAGAGCATTGAACTCCTCGGACATGACCTTTTTGCATTCTAAATGATTCAGCGCTTGTGAGACACACAATAGTTGTAAATATCATATTTTGTCTGGCCTTTTAATGAAAATTAATAAAAAATAATTTAGTGTCAGTCTTGATAATAATAATAAAATAAAAATGATGAAAAAAAAATTCAATAATTAAGCATAAGATAGATTTGATAAGGAGAGGCTATAAAGATAGGATAAAAAAAAGAAAGAAAATAATTTAATTTGAATTTATATAAGAAGTGATATGATATCTCCTTCTTAAAAGGAAATCTTATCTAGATTTAGATGGGGGTTCTATTAAAAGGGAGGCATATAAATTATTTAGAAGATCATCAGGGAAAGAAAGAGATATGTACATTGATAGAAGGTTGTAAATTGAGAGAAAGCTGTTTTTCAAGATAACGCAGGCGATGAAGGCTTTAGGCAAGATCTTCTTTTAGGTTCATTATTCTAATTCAAAGAGGTATGACTGCTCTAACCCATCTCATTATGTGAAATCTTAAGTCTGAGTTATGATCTTATGTTTGATGATTGTCTTCATTCTAATCCCATTTTGGAAATACCTGACTTTTATGTGTTGAAGCCAAACAATTAATTACCTAGATCAATCTTTCACGTGTTAATGAATGGGATCACAGTATTTGCTATCATTGAGTGATTTTCCTATATATTCTTCAGTGGTGCATTCATAAAGATGGAGGTTCGAGCCTATTTGCTATGTAATCTTACCTCCATTATTTAAGTTCCAAAAGATAGTTCACAAAGGATTCCCTCCTCCATTCGTTTTGTTGATTCTATTCTTAGTACAATAATCTTGATCCGTACTCATGTAGGATTCCTGCATGTATCTAAGACTTGTGTGCCAATGGTATCAAATAATATAATAATCTGGAACTCGGTAATTGCTCATTCTTCGAGTTAGGTTTGCTTTTAGGAATACATTTGGATTATTCATTTTCACTAGGTTAATTGACTTCGTACATAGGTATTACTTCATTTGATTGTCATCTCTTTGAATTTGAGATTAACGGTGTAAGATGTCATATAATAAAAAATACAAATGACTTGTTTTGTTTGACTTCAAAAATAACTAGTTGGATTGTTAATTCTAAAATAAACGTTAATTATAATGATCTCTATATTGGTTAATATGATATATCCTAATCTTTTGATGTGTTTGATATTTTATTTTGATATTCAACTTTGATTATTTAGGATAAAATTTTAATTTAATTTGGTTATCTGACAACTTTTTTTAACTTAAAAAATAATTAATTATAAATAATGTTATCGTGATGGCTACTTAATCCTAAAATAAATCTTAATTATAATAGTTTAAATATTCATTAATGTGATGTACTCTTGATTTATCTTATCCTATCTATTTGGTTGTGTATGATATTTTATCCTAATATTCCATTTGATTGCTTAAGATAGAATTTCAATTTGATTTATTTATCTCTATTATAATCCTTAATTTTAATAAATTTTAAGAAAATAAAAATTCATAATTTATTTTAATTTGAGTCATTTTAGCTGTGACAGTTTGCTTGGCACGGGAAATAATTGGGATTCTTAATCTTAAAATAAAATTTTAATCATATTTAGAAAATAATTCATTGAGATAAATGTTACCGTGACAACTTTTTAATCCCAAGAGAAAATTCATAATCTCAACATCAATGTTATCATGACAGCTCTTTGATAATTATTTTTTTATCTAATTAATCAATTATTTTTATTAAAATCCACCAACCCTCAATCATTTTCGAAACGAACTACATGGACTTTGATTCTTTGCTTTAGGGATACATAAGCACTTTCGGCAAGCACAACCTAAATAAATTCTTTTTTTGGTTTATCAAAATTTTAAATATTTTTTTAATCAAACTTGTAAATAATTAATTCTTTCTTCAATTTTAAATAAATATTTATTTTTTATTTCAAATTTATAAATATTTTAATTTATTATTTGATTTTCTTTAATTTTATTTTTAGGGATAAATTAAATGTTATTAAAGGTTATTAATAATTTACATAATTAATTTAAGGTAACTGTCTTAGGATGGATGTATTAGGGGTGCAGTAGGATTAAATTCTTATCATTCATTGTGCATAAATAGACCTCCAAATCCGATCTAGTTTTAAAACTAATTTTTTTAAAGGATTTTTTCTAATTATTTTTTTAAATAAATAAAAATTGATGATGACTCTATTTTTTTTATCAATTTCTCTCACTATTTCCGTTACGGCACCCTTTGGAGACGGTCGTGACAATAGTTCCACTGGTTGGGGAAGGGTGTTTGGAGACTTTAAGAGCTGTCTTGGGCTTGAAGATACCATTTTTGGATGTTGTGATTATTGGATGAGAGGGTGAAGGAAGAGTAGCAATACTTGACGATAGAGCCTTTGAATTTGGGGTCGAAGAAGAGGAAGTAGAGTGAGGCATCCTCGTTGCCTGGACAGACAGATGTAAGACAAGAAGGAGGGGGATTCATGGGTGAGTGAGAAAGAGGACTAACACAGGTAGGAGATTGAGGATTGGATGTGATTGGAGAAGATTCATGGTCAAGGAGTGGAAAAGACACAGGATGGAGGCTAGATACATTGGGCACGTGCTTAAGGGAGGGTTGACATTAAAAGATGTTATTATAGGACAAGTGTCGAGATTATGGGGATGATACATGATTTTGTGCTGTGGCTGTATATGAAGGGTGTGGGCTGGACTTGTCTTGTGCATGATGCGTGAGAATGACAAGTATGCAGGAATTGTGGAATTTGTGATTAATGGCTTCGTTTGGTAGCAAGGTGGGGTGTGAAGTTTGAGTGGTTGCATGGAAGGGTGATGTGGCGAGTACATGATCCGTGGGAGGGGTAGGTGAACAAGAGTTATGGGATATTTGATTATGGGGGACTGATGAGATGATTTGGTGAGCTAGATTGGGAGGTCGGTTAGCAGTGGCATTGGCTGTGAAATAGGAATTGTTGGAGGTGTAATCTTTGTGATTGTGATATGGATAGATGTGAGTTAATTATGGGAGAGTTGATTGAAGGCAGGATTTGAGTTTGACTCTGAGAGAAGGTTGATGTGGCATTGTCTGAGGTAGATGAGAATGGATCTATGATTTCCATGATTTGCACATGAAGAGAGATGTAGACTTTGTTAGTTTGTAAGTTATAACAAGTATAAGTATGATGAGTTGGTGAGTAGCCAAGAAATGTGCATGGTTGGGAATGAAGTTGGAGTTTATTTTGTGTGTAAGGTTTCAACCAAGGGAAATACAAACAACCAAAGATTTTGAAGGTAGAGAAATTTGGAGTAGAATTCAACAATATTTGCAAGGGACTTTTCATTTTTAGTATAGGTGTGGGGAGACTGTTGATGAGATAGGCTGCTGTTTGTAAGGCATATGACCAAAAGTGGTGTGGTAGGGAGGCATGATTTAGGAGTCACCTTGTTTTTTTCAATAGATGACAGTGTTTGCGTTCAACGATGCTATTGTGTTCACGAGTGTTAGGGGGATTGGTTAGGTTGTTAATTCAATTCTTTGTTAAAAATTATCTAAGTTTGATAAATTTACTACTATTATTAGTGTACGAATTTTTAAATTTGAAATTGAAGTGATGTTCAACTAGGGATTTAAATTGTGCAAAATATGTAGAAACATTTGGTTTATGATGCATTGGATAAAGCCAAGTATATCTTGAAGAATCATCAATGAAAATACATAGTAATAGAATCCATCTATTAAATTTATAGGAGCAGGGCCCAAACATCGACAAAGACAAACTCCAGAGGACATTAACTTGTAATACTTGAAATAGAGATAGGAAGCCTGTGACCTTTATTAGAAAGACAAGAGACACAATTAACATTTTTAGAGCTAGAGATAGACAATTTATTTGAGTTAACCACATGGTGAAGAATGCGATAAGTTAGGTGACCAAGACGGTGATGCCAACGTTCGAGGGAAGGGTGAATTGTGATATTGGCAATAAAGGGTGAATGGCAATTGTGAATGGTGGATAACTTGTACACATGTTTGCATTTTGTTTGCATAGTAGGATCTCCCCGTGCTCAAAGCCTTTACCTCGAAATACATAGGAAAAAATTCAATAGACACATTATTGAGTTTACATAATTGAGAAGCATAAATAAGATTATGTTTAATTGAAGGAACACAAAAAAAGTGAGACATGGATAAACGGTTGGAAGCAATGGTGATGGTTGTGGAACCAGGGTGTGATGAGCAAGCCTACGTCATTGGCAATCGTTAGTTGGTCACCACCATTGTAGTCAAACTTGAGAGAGAGGTTGCAGAAGTCGTTTGCTATATAATGGGAGGCACCAGAGTCAAGTAGCCACGAAGCACTTTGGGAAGTCGAACTTGTTAAAAGGAATGCTAAAGGAGTATTGATTTTAGGGGGGGTACCCCTTGATCGGGTAGTAGTCTTTAGCTAAGTGACCTCTTTTGTCACAAATTTGACAAATAAGTGGACCTGAGTTGGTGGAGGTATTTTGTTTCCGGGCAGTAGTGGCAGTTGGCATAGGCTTTCTTAAGGCTGTTCCATACCTTAGCAGAAGTGTTTGTGGACGACATATATAACAGCCCGCGCATAATTTTCACATGAAATTAGTAGTGCAAGATATAGGAGTTGATCTTGTCAGATCCAAAAGTTGTATGCACGGTTAGGGATATCAATGTCATTGGATTTTATGGTTTTGGCTAGGCATGGTAGTGTGCCATCAACATAGCCTACAAGATCTTCGCCAATGAGAAGGGAGCAGAGTTGTTTGTGCCACAGGGTAGTTGGCATTGGTGAGTTTGATAGGTAGATGATGGAAGTGCTGATTTGAATTAGGTCCTGTGGATCATGGGAGGAAGCTGGGTGGTTGGTGGTGGCTGCGAAAGAAGACTTAGACCAGGTCATGAAGAAAAGATTGGTCGATAATGATGGTTAAAGCAATGAAGCTCAAATACCATGTAAATGCTAAGGTATGAAGGGAATAGATAATTGTATTATTGATCTAGACAAAAATTTATACAAAGAGAAAGAATCATGTGCATAATCAAAGGGATTACACGTGAGTGTCAATAAGATTAAAGAATAAATAATCATGTGGCTGTACTAAATTACTTGTCTACACTATCTACACTAACATAAGTGATGTCTGTCAACTCAAAAGTAATGCATCTAATTGTAGTTGTGCGACATATCTTTCTATAAGAAGACAACCTTTACAAGATATTTTGAATTGTGTATAGAATTTGCAAGAAGCATTCAATTCAGTTTGTACACTATAACTTATAGCATTACGGTTTTTCTACTGCGATAATTATATTCATATAGAAACTATATATTATTCAAGTCAATTACCCTCATAGCTATCTAGGGTTAAAGACATTACTTCTCAAAGTGTTCTAATTAGAAAGATATTCTTTTCTGAAGCCACATTTGGCCTCGCCAACAATTACTCTATTGTAAAAGAGAAGCTTTCCTCATTTGTAAACTTATACATCCGATCTAAAGAGATTCATTCCCAACCAGATATACACCAAAATAACAATTTACGTTCAAGTTTATCTAATTTCTTTGAAGTCTTGCACAATCGAAAGTTGTCTATGTTTGCACCTGTTGCACATCAAGAAGAAAATCCATTAAAATACCATCCGCTACAAGACGATCTATTTCTTATGGTAAGATAGATAATCATGATTGCAAGTGTCACTTTTGTGGTGCTAAAATATGGTATGAAGAGAGGGTTATAAAGCTTACAAATTCATCTGCATCTAAAATCTCTCTTTGTTGTCTACAAGAGAAAATTAAGCTACCCCATCTTAGAGAACCTCCCAAATATTTGAGAAGTTGGTCTTTGATCATCATTTACTACTTTCCAAGCAATTGCTACCAAATATAAATCTCTATTATTCAATAATCTCATTTACATCAGTGGGAGAAAAATTGACAAGACAATCAATAATACACATGAGCTATACTAATTTATCCTTAGTGGAAACGATTGCTATAGGATTGGTTGTCTGTTACCTGTCGAAGGAGATGCAACTAATATTGCACAACTTCACATATTTAACACTGAGCAAAACCACATTACTGCAATCAAGTATACATATAAATGTAATCTTCTTTGATGTCTTTTTTTATTCTTTAGTCAAATGCAATATTCAATTTTATATTTTTGTTTTTGTTTCTTATTTATATGTATTAGTATTCTTCTAATGACAATGGTAGCAAACTTAAATCTGGAATGTTGATAATCAAATTTATCTTGAAAATTTTCGATCTTATCTCACACTAGCTGTGGCCCTATACCCATCACAAAACCCAAATTGAAGCCCAAAAATTAATAATGATAATAATAAAATAAAATAAAATAAAAAATAAAAAATACAATTAAAAAATAACTCAACAGGAGATATTTCACAGGGGACAGATTCATTTATGGAGAAGGAGACAAACTTAATTAAGTCTTTACGCGCTTTTTATTATGCTACCTTTGATGGAAGAAGAAAATAGCACAGATTAGGTGCCATAAAAGTGAAAAATAAAAGGAATAAAAAAATAGTTTTGAGGCTCTTAATTTTTTTCATTATTAATTTTGTAATTTAAATTATTTTTGTCTAATTAGATTTAAAAATTTTGTTAATACTTAAAACTTAACTTCATGTGTTTAGATTAACTATGAAAAAAATATTATTTCAATAATTAATTATATATATAATCAATTTTTTTTTTAAAATCAGTTTCATGCATGGATATGTTAACTAAAAATTGATTTTAAGTTCATATGTTATGATTGAATTATATAAAAAAATTTATTTTATATAGTAAATTACTAAATAAGATTATTTATTTAGATTATATAATGGTTTATGGGTGAATGAATGTGGTAAATTTATACCAGCTATCAAAATAATCATATGGATTATAATCTAGAAAACTACTAATGAGCTTAGAAAAAAAAAAGGCTGTTTTCATTGTATTCAAAATAATTAGAGTTTATAATCTATTTCATATAATTAATACCAAACTTGGATTAATAAAAGCTGTTTAAAAAAAAATCATTCCCAAACACAACAAGGAGGATTGACCTGGTATTTGATAAATTATACTATTATATAATTTTTGCATTTCTAAAGCTTTCTAAAAACCAAAACAAGTTCTTATTACATTTCTCAAATATATTTCTTAAACAAAATATATTCTTTCAATGAGAAAGAATGCCCCAGGAAGGCTCTATCATGATCATACAAATTTTTGAGATTTGTAATTACACATTCACATTGACTTCAATTGATGAATTGATTGATGTTTTATTGAGAAAAGTTATTCATATAGAGTTTATTTTGATAGTGAATTGATCTTAATTTTGATTAATTGAAGTATTTTTAGTTTTGATTTCTTAGTTGTTTCTTCCTAGTATATTCTTTAGTTTTTTGTGATTTTTTCAGGATTTAAAGTTGTTTTGAGACTATTCTTTTGAAGAAATGATAGTTAGATGGGCTTGGAGTCAATTTTAAAAGTTTAATCCATGTAATCTGACTTTTGTGAAGTAATTTGATATCTTGAGCTATAGTAGTCTAAATCATGTGATTCCAAAGCCTATGGTTAGATAAAACATAGGGTTACAACTTTTGTGTTCAAAGTCAAAGTCTAATTCTGCTTTCAAAAAGCTACACAATCAGAAAATTTATTTTAATGCCTATGTAATTAGTCAAAAAGGAATTTAAAATAATTTTAAACACTAATTGGGCTTCGACTTTTGGGTTTTGATGCCTAAACATACTTAATTCTAATAAAAGAAATATACTACAATAAAAGACTTACTTTTAAAAAGACTTAATAAATAATTACAGTTTAAGGAGAGAAGCTATCAAACATGCAAGTGAGAGAAGATTAAGGACTCGAATATTGAAGATCTTTTTCCCTTTTCTTCTTTTACTCTTTCTTTTGTTTTGTTTTGTTTTTATGGTGGAAAATTTTCTTTTTATTAGCATAAACAAATTTAATTTTATTTTCTAGAATTGCAATTGAATTTACATGTAGTTTGGGTCTTTTGATTTATTTCTTTCTTATTTCAATACTATTTTGAGTTGTTTATTTAATTTTGATCTTAATACTTCTAATTGCTTAATTACCAATTATATTAATTAGGTAAATCTAAATTAAACTTGAGAAAAGAAATTTAGGTTTAAGTTATAGATAAAATACCATATGTTCAAGGCGTTTAGATATTGAATGAATTAATTCATTTGTAAGATAAGAATATACTTACAAACTATGTGTAAGCATGATTAGGACTTGATCTTAATGCTTTCATTTTAAATTTGTTCTTATTGGAATATAGAGAGTAAATTAAAAGGGATAATTGTATATGATCATTGAGAGACGCAAATGAAAGACTTAGATTCCTAAGTTAACAATTTATGATCATTTGATAAATTAAAAAAAAATTAAGGAATTTCAAATAAAGTGTTAGAGAAAATTATAATTCTAGGCTTATTTACAATAATTTCTTAATTTTTATTTTGCTTTTGTTATTTTCTTGCATTTAGTTTTTCTTTTATTTATTTAGTTATTTTGTTTATTTGGATAAGATTAGATTAGGATAATTTTAGTACTTTGCATTAATAAATATAATTTTTCGTGGGAACGATATTTATTTATCACTTTATTACTTATTACAATATGTGCAATTGTATGGTTAAATTTAACAATAATTGACAAAGAATATCCCAAAATGCTAAAATATGCAACTATATAACGAGGAAATGGTGTCAAGTTGGAACAGTAACCTAAAAATAAAAAATTTAATTTTAATTTACGATCAGTATAAATTTTTTTTACATTATCATTTAATAATTTATTGTCATATTTTTACATTTTAAGTAGTTATTTTATTCAAACTCTTTCAATAATTTAACACATGATTAGATGATAATATAAACATATTTATCCTAACAATGGATTAAAATTAAATTAAAATAAATTAAATAATAACACAGCTGTTCATGAAAACAGGTAGGGATTTAATTTTCAGTGACAGTAGATTAAGCTTTTTTTAATGCAAAAATGCTTAAGTTACTATAATAATGTGCCACTTCTTGTTTACTGATGAAGTAAACTTACAGTTGTAGCGAATCAAATTTAAACTCACATATAAAGACTTATTTTTTTCTTCTATTTCATAGAGTTGGGAGGAAATGGCACCACACTTACTTTACAACATGATAATCAGACACGGACAAATAATATACAGACGTTGGACGGTCAATTACTTTTGAGAGTGTGCATTTGACAAACTCTTGAGAGAGACAAAACTAACATCAAAGTTTGTTCTGAAGTAGCCCAAGAATGGATTAGGCTCTTCAAACAAATGCATGTCTTCCAGTTCTCCCTCCTCTCCTTTAGGTGGGAGACGTCAAGTTGTAAACCTGCCTTGTTAAAGAAAAAGAAAACTATAGTTTTATCTCCAGCATGTTTGAAAGAGCTTTTAGGATACCGAGAAGCTCGTTCACTTGTCTGGTAATTTGTGTCATTATATTAAGCAATTGTTATATAAAATTATTTCTAATTCCTCTACCCTTCATTTTCACTTCAAACAAGTTTTAATTGAAACAAAATTTGGTTATTTTTACGTTTGAACAAAAATCAATTAAAAAAACTTTAACATTTTTAATCTTAATATTTTTTCCTTACTATCTTTATTTTGACTTTTTCTACTACACTTAAACTCATATCTTTTTAAATATTTATATATTTAAAAGTAATTTTAATCAATACTATCTAAATATTTATCTGCCAAAATTAATTTTTAAATAAAATTTTTCAAACATAAATTATTTCACTCCAAACATACTTTTGGCCCAAATTAAATTTACAAAATTAAATTTATCCAAAATCAAGTTTACAAAATTTAATCCAAACACACACTTCTAGT
The DNA here is from genome assembly GCA_019955255.1 of Castanospermum australe. Taxonomy (NCBI): domain Eukaryota; kingdom Viridiplantae; phylum Streptophyta; class Magnoliopsida; order Fabales; family Fabaceae; genus Castanospermum; species Castanospermum australe. The sequence continues at coordinate 122,941 of NSJW01000277.1, read as the reverse complement.
TTGGATATAACAATTACATGCTCACGAGGTAAAATTCATGTCAAACTTGGTCCGGAATTTCGTTTAGCTGAGATTATTATGTGTAGCTCCCAACTTACACAAATCTGCAATACTCAAGGCTCAACTGCTTGCTGTGCAGGAGCACTAAACAGAAATAGGACTTTGTTGGAGAAGTTCCTTCCCAGTAATGCCATCTTTCAAATTTTTAAAATATATTTCATAGTCCTTTTCTGGAGGAGGGTTTGCTGGATCCACAGTAAATGGCTCGCTAAATGGAACAACACTTTTGACCTACAATAGACATATGTGAGACTGTCCACAATCAAATTACTAGTTCCATATTCACGGGAAAAATGGTTTTATCTCAATATTAAAACAATACATGCACTTTGGCCCATATAAAAACCGCAATTCACTGTGATAATGGTATTTCAGAAATAGAAGCAGGTATGACATAATTATTAAAAGGCTAATATTTAATAAAAACCTAATAATTATCAGCAAAAATTAATAAATAGTACCATCCAGACTAAAGCCTGGATTAAGCAGGCTCTTCCCCTCCAGGAAGGAGGTCCCCGGTTCCCGCCCCCTGTTCCTCTCTAGTTCAGTAATCTTTCTTCCATTTGAAAAAAAATATAAAATAAAATGACAAAGAACATATTGTCATATTTCACTGGTTGAAATTTTAGAATTTTTGCTTGTTCACTGAAAAGTTCCAAGTTGGCACTTTCCAGGTTCACCATAAACGATGATGGTGAGGCCGCCCTCCAAAACAACATCTAAATGAGACGCAATAAATTTTGTAAACTTAATCACGCACAATTATAAAACTTGAGGTCCCTAACTCATCCATCTTCCCATAACTCATTTCAAACCCATTAAAGAACAAAAGGATGACTGTAGAATAGCTAAGAATAATGCCTTTTTTTGAAATCATATTAAAATGCCATTTTGTTTTCTGCTGATAGTAAAGGCTAGATATAATGAAAACTATACAGGACCGTTTGTGCTTTTAAAATTAAAGGACATTTTCTACATTTCCAAAATCTACATATTCATAAATATATACATACATCATCCCTATAGAAAAGCTAAAACCAAAATAAATTAAGTATCAAAAGTAAGTTACCACAAATACAAGTTATGATAGTATGTCATAGATGCATAAAGGGTTCATAACCCTTCCTTACTTTGGACAATAACAGTACAAAGTCCACATTTAATCATTTAAAAGTAGGAGTGTCAATTAGATCTATGAATCCATAACCCATCCAATCCATTAATATGTAAATCCATCTTATCCATCTAATTATAATAATAGATTTAACGAATTTTGATGGATTGGATTAGTTTTACTTAATGGATGGTTAATGGACCAATCAAAATATTTATTAAATCCAATGGATTTATATATATGGTTTGAATAATAGAATATTTCTAGACACAGGAAAAGTCTAGATACATTTAGTTGAAGATGAGATGGATTGGATATCCATCCATTAAAATGGATCAATGGATGGATTGGACATCATCTATTAAAAGTTCATGAATTGATTAGATGGTTTTAATAATTTTTTAATGGATCCTAATGGATTATTGGTTTATTTTTTATTCATCCATTAATGATCTAATCCAAAACCCATCCAATCCATCCATTTGCCACCCCTATTTAAAAGCTAGAATTCTTTGTACCTATCCTCCAATGCTGAAGATTCAAAATTCAAGAAGTTCACAGTACATCTAAACAGTAAAAATACTAAATACATTAGAAAAATAACCAGAGAATAAAGGAAAAGGCTGACCTCAAATGTTTTGTCACATGCATAAGGGCTTCTTAGTGCAGCTACACATATACGAGCAATCTCTTCCCTTGATATTTTACCCTATTATTTTGTTAATTAGATTGGTAAAATGAGATAGGAGCACAAACCTACTATATGGGAATTGCAATGATTTACAAAAATAAAGTAGGCAGAAATATATTCTATGATAAAAAGTTTGAACCGAGAAAAGCATCATCTTTTGTTTACACAATACCGTAATATTATCTCCTTGATCAAAGATAAGATCAGCTCCAGCAGACTCATTGGTTAACGCACAAGGCCTCACAATTGCATAGGGAATGCCGCTTTCTCGAAGTAAATCCTCACCCTATTGCAACATTAACCACTGTTAGCAAAGGAAGAAGCATGTGGATGCAGAAATGGGAGATCCATAATCAAATAGGTTATACTAAGCTATAAGAAGGTTACTTGGGCATCCCTATATGGAGAAGGAATTCTTCTCTTGTTCAATAAACTTTAATTACATCAGAACAAAAATTTCATAGTCTAACAGCCAGTCAGATATCAGAGCAAATTCCATTAGTTGACCATTTACATAAATTACAGCAATTCAACAAATGCTACTTGAGCTCTTCCTACCAAACAAGATTCCATCAAATGAAGTTTCTAACAGACACATGCACCTCCACATGCATAAAATTTGTTAGAATACTGGTCTAGATTCATTAGGATAGTAGTCTAGATTCAATAGCAAAGACAATAGAGTAAGGAAGGGTGTGGGTCAATTTGCTGATAGAGAATAAATTAAATGGATACCCAGGCACAACAAGAACTGAACTTAAAGATAGTGTGGGAAGAGGTTTGGCCAGTCCAATGCCTTTGACTTTCGTTTTATAAACTGTTGACCAAGGTAACACTAGGAAATGAGTCAGAATAAGTAAGAGTGGAGATAAGGTTTATGTTGCCAGACATATAATCAAAAGCTCCTGAATCAAGGATCCAAGGTCAGAGATGGTGAAATACAGGCAATAGGATTACCAGTTTGAGCAAAAGAGACTACAAGCAAAATGGACAAACATGCTAAATGGGATTTTAGAAGCCCGTTTCACTCAGTAGTTGAGGTAGACATCTTGAAAATGAAAAAAAGCTTCAAAAAATCAAAATAAAGTGAAAAGAGAAGAGCAGTTCTGAAGCACTATCTCCAAGGCCTGATAATAACAAACCACTGGCTGGGTCATGTTGGAAAAGTTCCAAACAGGCGATCTGGAAAATTTCATGGTGATCGGAGCATTGACGTAACATGACGCGCAGGCATGTTTGCCCCACTTACAAACAGTTGTGGTGGCGCGTGGGGACACAGTTGTCTTCTGGCGGTGTGGTTTGGTGGCTAGGCTGACCGGTGGTGTTGAAGCTGATGGTGGTGTATGACATAAGAAAGGTGACAGAGAAGGGTGGGTGATCATGCTTAGGCAGCCAGATCATAATAAAGGGTGGTACACAGAATTTATACCATGTTGAAATTATAAGAAGTGTTTCGTGAAGTTTTCCGTCTAGCTTACACACAATCCACTATACTATGAGTGCATTAAGTTCATGAGCTAATCAATGACTAATTACAGAGCTAATTAACAGCTATACAATGACTACAATTGACCAATATTCTAGCATGTGCAAAATATACTAATGAAACTAGACTAGTATTCTAACATAAAGGATAAAGTAATAGGTCGAGTAGATACCACCAAATGCTCACCAATTCGAAACCTCCTCTCACATTCATTATATCATTATTATGTGCCACTTACATCATTCAATATATTATATTAAAGCAATGGTGATAAAAGATTGTGTAGGTGTGCATTTAATAGTGCAAATATCATTCCTATAAGATAAGAATGTAAGTATGCAGAAGTTGTAAAACATAGCTGTGCCTTTAGTTATTCCAACAAGTTACTTAAATTTTTAATGTGGCAAGCCTCAAAATAATGGAACTATGTAAAATTAATTTATGAAACTTTATTAACTACTATAACAGAAAAATAACAATAAGCGTGTTAGACAATTAAATAAGAAACAATTATGTCCTGTCAGATATCTCCATTCTATATATGGATGTCCAGGAGTTCAATACAAAGATCTTTGATCAATATAAACCAATAGTTCAGAAGAAACTACATTAAGCATAAGTTTTTTGAAAATATCTGCAGACTGCAAAAGCATTTTCTGTTTTCACCTTCACTCAGATGTGCTTTGTTACATTTATCTTTGTTTACAAATACATGCCACCAGCTTAAATCAGCAAGATTAAATATTTCATGCTTTGCAATAGATACTCATAAAGCAACATTATTCTCTGTTTTTTTTTTGCTGTATTTTTTTTTTCTCTTTTGAATATTCATCAAATCAATATCAGGACTCACAAGTTCAGAAACAACAATTCCATAATTCAATCAAATAATGTAAAGCCTATTTCAAATCACACATTTCCATAATTATTTGAATTTTTAAATATAATGGATCTTTTTTTTTTTTTGCGAAATCAAAAAATTTAACAATTTCAATTTCGTTAATCCATTTCTAGGCAAAACTGAAAAAGAAATATCTTCCACCTAATGCATGTATCCAAACACATCACAAAATTTTTAATGTTCTTTAGGAACATCTTGCTTGGGCAGTCATGTCCTACTTCTCTACTGTTTGGATGGGAAAAACCGAGAATGCAAAACCAAAAGACGATTTCTTTCCCATTTGACAGGCGATGCAGCTTCTCACTGATTTAACATCCGTGATAGATTAATATAATATAAAAGCACAATATGAGCACTCTTGACAAAATTAAATCTCTAATGGAAGGCACTAACAATGATATTTCAGGATTTTTGTATACTAACTCTATCTTAGAGACTTACATGCCAAGTTCATCAATTTTTGCATGGTAAGAACAAATTGTCAATAATCCATTTCTTTCACCCCCCCCCCCACCAAAAAAAAAAAAAACTTCACAAAAAAGAAAAAGAAAACATGCACTCTGTGGTCACTAGTGTATCTTTGACACCATCAACTACTCACCTGATCTGAGTTATAACCCAAAGTCATGATTCTATGAATGTTTTTATGTATTTGAGAAAAAAAGAATATAAGGAGAGAAACATCTTGGGAGAGGATAAGAAATCCTTCAAAATAGAAAAATGGAAAGAAAACATTGATCCAATATGGCTAAAATGCAACAAAGCTGTCAATTCTATCCCAGTAACAGAAATTTCCTTGAAACAACCAAGAGCAGAGCTCAAAAAAGAAACCATAAAGAAAATCCCATCCCATAACAAATGTAAGGGCAAATATACGCCCTTGAAAAAACTGCCAGTTCTCTCCAACCAAGTACACTAGAGAACTAAATAAACCGCACAATACCATAAACTGATAGCCTCCTCAAACCTTCCAAAACCTTTAAAACATAATGAGAAAGTGCTCCAAGGTGAAAGAAAACACCCAGTGTTACACAAAGAACTGCAAACAGGTTATACCATAAGACAAGAAAGCAGCCACGTTACAATGCAAATATAAGTGGGCTACTCATTCTGAACTAGACCTACACATAGCACATCTATTAGGAGGAAGCACCGTGTGAGGTCTACGAATCTACAACATGTCATTGTATTAATCCCCCGACTAAATTGAATAAGAGATTAATAGAGTCAAGTAAAAGTATAAGGGGATTCTAGTTCACTTGTTTCTTTATTCCTTAGGTTCCCGCAAAAGTGAGAATCATGAATCGTAAAAACATTTTGGTTGAATTATCCACAGAAAACAGATGATAGAGATAAGGACAAAGATCTAAGATAGGATTATTCCCCACCCAAATGTCCTCCCAAAACTTGATAGTAGAACCCTCACCCAAACCCAAACAATATAGTGGTCTAAAAGATGCATATTTCTGAGAAATAAACTTCCAGATACTTACATGAGTAGCAGTAGTCCATGAATAATTTGCCTATTTGTATTTGAATAATATTGACCGAGTCAATAAAGCTCTAGTAACCTTGGTTAAAATCATATTTTATATTTGCATAATTTTTTAACAGCTCAAAAAATACTTTTGGCCAAAATACAAAAAAACCCCTCCAACTATGTGTCATTTGTAGAAAACCCCCTCTGCGCTCTAAAATTCAATAACACAACTCCCAAAACTTAACATAACATGCATCCTAGTGCAAATTAAACCCCCCGTGCTTATGCAGAACACCCCTACACTATGCACGGTTTGGAGGGGGTTTTTTTTTTTTTGTATTTTAGCCTATTTTTAGCTTAACGTTTCAGATTCCTCATTACTAGTCGGTCAACTTGATCAATTGCCTACTTAAACACTATTCCTAAAACAATGTATTATTCTTGCATTTGCATGCAAGAAAACGTCAAGAAACACAATAAATACTAAAAGGTGCTAAGCATTTTTCTGAACAGGGAAAAATAGAATTTTCAGAGGGCTAGCACTGTTTCAGTGACCAATAATATGATTCTCAATTTCAGCTTCCAGTTCCATATCTGAATTGATCTTAACCAACAAAACCATTTTTCCAAAACAGAGGCCTAATAGACCTTAAATGTTTGCAATTTGAGAGAGAATATATAGCACTATTAACTGGAGACCTGAAAATTTAATAATATATCAGTGCCAACCAAGAAGCCACCACCAGTTTTTTACCTTCAGTTTAAATGTGAGGATAAAACCCAATTCCTTGTTTAACCGAACAGCAGGAGGCTGTTGACTTAGATCAAGTCCAGGCCTTTCTGGTCTAGTAACTCCTGCTGAGCTCACATGTACAAATCTGCATGTGACACAAAAAATAGTGCAATAGAAGATTAGCATATCTGAAAAAAATGGAGGGATAGACAACCAAAATGATAAGGCTATACCTGGGTGTTATTGGATCCTTTAGATAAGCCCATATGCTAGACACTGGAAGTTCAAATGGACCTTCCACAAAAGTTTGATTTAATTTACCATCATATTCAAACTTGCTGAACATGAGCTGCGGACAATTTTGCTTCATCAAGATCCACTGTGCAAGATTGTTAAGCCAAAAGACATACAGAAATACTAACAGCAGAGGCATACCTGCAGCGATACAACAATGCTTGGATCAAATGGTGGAGCATCTGAGATAGTTTTTGCTCGAAATACAGGCCTCAGGGAAGCAAATGGTAATTGAATCTATGAGAAACAGAAGAACAAAAACCTTGAGAATTTGTTGTTAGATAATATAGACTGCAACTATTGCATTAGATGTTAATTACCGATTGCCATTCGCCTTTCACAGTGTCAAAGCTTGCAGTATAACCAACAGTGTCCCAATCACGACTTGTACGAACAATGACTTTATATCTACGCCCATCACCTTTTAGGCGGAACTCCAAACCATCATAAGCAGAAAGATTCTCAGGTGCTGAGAAATTCTGAAAATCAATTATGTAATTATCCTCTTTCTTATAAGAACTTAGTTTCGCAAAGTAATTAGCTAAAGTGAAATCACAACATTTCAAGAACCAACTATCCCAAAAGCTTAAGCTGTTGGGTGAAGATACATGAATGGTTTTATATTTCTAACACGTCCCCTCACGCAAGAGCCATTTGGACTTGAAGCATGGACAATGCACAGGTCCACCTTACCTTGTACTTAATTCAACTTAATTGTGAAGAATGGGGGCAGTAAGGATCGAACTCTTTATCACTTGGTCATATAGGCTCTGATACCATGTCATGAACCAACTATCCCAAAAGCTTCAGCTGTTGGGTGAAGATACATGAATGGTTTTATATCTCTAACACAACATATGTTCAAGTGTAAAGGAAAAATCCGTATATCTGTTCATCACAAGCAACTATAATAACTGCTAGTGCTAGGCAGGCAACACCAGAAACTTCCACAACATATGTATATCTTTTACAATAATTCACTTTGTCAAAAATGAATGATCAGATATTTCTGTTTCAGCCTTGCTAAGGAAATGAAAAAGAAATCCTTCAACATTATCCAAGAGGAGGAAAGAAAATGGAAAAGCCACAGCGGCAATGTTTCCAAGTGAAACTAAATCTGGCTCTTTTTCTTTCTTTCCAGCTTTCCTTCTTTTTTTTTTCTTTTTTTTTTTTGTTTTATATTCCAGAGCTTGTACTGGATGGCTATAAAAGCCCTATGCCAATATTAACATATCCTAGTGTCAAATAGCAACTCCACCTCAAATCTTAAGCCCTATGCCTATTCGTGTACAAGCCTGTTGAGATTGAAAGAATGAATTGAGCACAAGTGGACCACTCTCAATGTGATAAAGTACTAATAAATGGACTGCTAAAATTTGATCCTACAGTTTAGGTCATAAGTCCAGAAAGTTTTTAACAATATCTGCTATTTCACGTTGACTCATTGATTAAACACTGATTTTAACTTTAATAAATTAACTAACTGAAAAAGATTTCAAAAAATTTAATCAGAATAAAATAAAATTATAAAATATTCACAAATCATTTATGGGAAAAAAATAAGAAATGCAGAAGTTTTTATATGCTGATATGCTTTTATCCTCTGTTTCACGTTTCCAGTTAAATGCTTTCAGAGGGAAAAAGTGTGCTCCTCCGTTTTGCCCACTTAATAAATAAAAGCTTTCCTACTTCCTAGCTTGCTTCAAACAAAATGGTTCTTTAGTATATAAATATTTTTTTATTTTTCACATGCACAGTACAATTAAATAACTAAAAAAAATTCCTACAAGGGTCATTTACATTTTAAAACTACATAAGAAGACAGAGAAGAATGACATCAGAATTAGCAAGAAGAAATAGAGGTTAATGAAAAAAAATAGTTAACATAAGACAAGTAAAACAGAGCCCTGATTGAATTGTCTGCTATTAACAGAATTAATTGAGATGTCACTTTCAAGATGCAGAAAGATCAAGTTAGAGTTGGTTAAAAAAAAATGAATCAAATTAGTTCAAAATTTTGACCTATAATCTCCTTCTATTGGTCTAGGTCCTAAATCAAGTAGAAAACACTTCATTGCCAGGCCTCATTGAAAAGCTAACAGAAATAATTGCAGTTTACCTTTGTTCTGATACTTGTAAAGCCACCATTATTTGCTGTTGAAACAACACCTGGACTAGACACAGAATTGTGTTATTTGAGCAACCAAACAAAGGACATGTTACCCTAGTCCCCAAAAAGTGCAGTCACATGCATGTGCAAAAATTTCACACATACCTTTAAAAACCCCAGTTGGTCCACCATTTTCACCACCATTTGGGTCAATTTGAAAAGTACTTTCACTAACTCCACCCATTACAACATCATCTAAAGCACCCCAAGAAAGCTGCCTATAATTATCACCTGCATAGCAAATAGAAAAAATAATTTTAATAACAGGATGCAAAAAAGTAAAACCATAATAATATTTTAAAAACCGGTTTGACCAAGCTGGTGGAACACCGACCGGACTCTACTGGTCCGGCACGAAATTTATAATGCCCTAGCACTTTAACCACCCAAACTTGGAGAACTGGAGGGTTTTTCACTCCGCAAATCTAAAATTTGGGATTAATTAGGTTAAACATGCACTGGGTTGTAAACTTTTTCAATGGCCTATGTTGATATCAAGGTTCATATGGACCAAAATTGTCTAAAATTAAATGCAAAAATGCATTTTTTATCCCTTAACTTTATCTCTGGTTTCATTTTCATCCCACAACTATAGTTTGTTTCATTTTGGTCCCAAATCTTTCATGTACTCGTCAAATTTGTTCCAACCACTAACATCATTAAATATGCTGATGGAACTTGCTTACATGGCATCCTATATTGGCGCAAGTGCACAATTGGCATGTCCACAAGTGCACAATTAGTGGTTGGGATGACTTTGGTGAGTATGAAAAAGATCTAAGATGAAAATGAAACAAAATATAGTTGGTGTGTGAGCCCCACCAACTTACAGCTGCACAAAATACAATGCCAATTGTGCACTTGTGTTTACATAGGATGCCATGTTGGCAAATTTCATTATATTTCTAACGGAGTTAGTGATTGGGACAAACTTGGTGGGTTTTGAAAAGATTTAGGAAGAAAATGAAACAAAATATGGTTGTAGGAAAATATAAAACCTATGATAAAGTTAAGGGACAAAAATTTTATTTTTTCCAAAATTAAGAAAAAACTAAAAAAATTGAAGATTAAAAAGGAAGCAATGAATCCCTGATGCTCATTCTCTCTTCCTACGTTGTTTCGAACTTTTAATTTGTTGATAATTCACCAGTTCAACTGATTTTAAAATATTGATATAATCACTTGTTCTTTTTACTAGAATCCAACAGTAATTACATGCACTATAGCATGTTGCAAGCACCAAGCGAATTCATGCAACATAGATAGTCTTCTGCTTATTCAGAAGGCTGCTGTAATTAGTCTTGCAAGCTAATGCTTAATCCAATATCCAATGTGTCATCCTCTAAATTTTTCTTCATACTATTTTCCTACTGGAACATGTCTCAAAGGTCATTAGCATACTAATCCTTTTTTCTTTCTCTTCGCTAGTTCTGATATGTTCTTGTATGCTCTGCATGAACTTAAGTGCCTCGCCGTTTCCCCCCAAGAAAGAAATCAGCTTCTACTATTTTCCTTTCTTATGTTCAAGCACATACGTTTAGTTTGGTTGCCATTTATATGTTCAAAGACTAGATCAAGCAATTAAGAAGTTAAATCAATCACAACAAATGTTATCACAAATTAGGAATCTACCTTCAAATCCAAATAACAGTTTTCCCCTTCGAAGTCCTAGATTCTCCTTCACAGCCTTAATCAAATTTCTCATCCCCGCATACTCCACCATTTCTGGTGAATCACCTTTTATCTGCTTTCAATAGCCAGTAACTAAGAACAAAAGCTTCCGGAATTTTGCACAAAGAGTTGGCACACAAACAATCTGACTCTTAAGGTAGTGTGAATAGAAAGGAAAATCAGTTAGTTACCTCTGGCTCAAAGAACTTAATTCCCTGCACCATAAACCATTTCATTCTATTAGATAGAAAAAAATCATGAAGCATCTTAGAAAACAATCATATAAAACAAATGAGAATAGAAATAGGTAGAAATAAGTCAACATTAACACATCATTCTTCAGTGATGGCTAAAGACTGATTTATATGTAAGCAAAATCAAATTTCTACAGTCTTAATAAAGAAAATGGATGTACTTGGCTGTATTTCGCTCTGTCTGGAGTGTCTCCTTCCTTTGGGCCAACAATGACAGAAACAGCATTGATCACTTTCTTCACTCCTTTAAAGTACTCAGCATCCAAAGTACTCTCTTGCGTAATGTCTCCGACAACCTTAGTTTCAGGATAAGGGTCAGTTCGCAGCAGAGGAAGTAAGGGATAAAGAAACTATCAAGTTTTATTCAGTATACCATATGCAATTACAAAATAAAAAATTAGCATAACAGAAAAGTTATGCATTGAGTCTTAAAACTATGCAAAATCTTCCATGCAAAAATTAGTAAAGAATTTGTAGATGAATCATGAATCAATTGATTAGCTCTTCCTATGAAAACACACACTCTCTCTCCAAACCAACATCAATCTTCCAACATTGCTGGATCCATCATGTCCAATAACATCTAATTGTCAACAAAATGATAAGTAAAAAGAAAATGATCTTTTGGAAAATTAAGAACCTAAAGCAAATTGTTGTGAAATTATAAAATGACATATTTAATAGATAGTTATTAAGTATTTTAATACATTAAGCTTGGTAACTCACCAAGTCAACATTTGAGCCTAACATCCTTCTTGCCTTCTCTTCATTTCTAACCTGAGAAAGTTTCATACAAAATTGTAAGCGTTATTATGGACTGAATTCAATAAGTAACAGATTGAAATTTTCTATGCTCTTTTCCATTTACAATACCAATACTCGGACTGGAATTCCTTGCTTCCGCAATATGTCAAACACTCTTTGACCTACACCACCAGTAGCTCCAGCTACGAGGACAATGTCAGAAGTTCCCATTGAAGTAATCGATTTACTTGGTGAGGGACCGGATAGTTTCTCAACTAGAAAGTCAAAGAACTTCACAATTCAGAAATGATGAATGCTCATTAGTTGATGCATACCAAGCATTCTTTTTTGTTTCTCTTTTATTCCTTGAGTATAATAGTTTAAAATTGAATACAAAGTTACCTTAGCAGGAGATGGAGGTCCGTTGAAAAAGTATAGTGTTTTTATAAATCTGCCAAAATCCCAACTTTGTCTTCCAGCTTCAGCTGATATGGTTGTTGTATATGTTCTGGAAGAGAGATAGGCTGAGGTTTGTTCATAAATTAAGGCCCGAGGTCTACCATAAATCTGAAGAAATGGTTTAGGCAGTGTAGATAATGCCAAAAAAGATTGTGAAGATTTCTGGCAAAACTTTCTACCAGGCAATTTAGGACCCTGCAGCAGGAATTAAGAGAAGTGCAATAAGTTAAAGCAAAATTGATATCATTAATCACAAAGAAGTACCAAAATTTCACTAGCATTGATGGAGTGGGGAATTTCAACTTCATAAACAATAGCAACTAGAATCAACATGCATAGATAAGAACGCTTCCAGTTCACTTATAAGTTCCACATATCAATTTTGAATTCCATTACACGTGGCTTTTTACACGTTTTTCCCAAAAAATAATGAAGATTTCGACCAAATTAAGAAACGATATTCAATGGACATCCCACATAACCACAAATTAGGAAACAAATAACATTAGACAAACCCTTTTTGGCTGGCTTTGTTAAAAAAAAAAATAAATTAAAAAATTCCAAATTTAAGCTATTTTTCCTCATATCGTAGTCTATACCAGAAGAGGGTTCTTTTTCATTACAAAAACCAACAGATTCTGATAAACAATAAGAATAACTCGATGACACTTTGTTTTTGGGTTGAAAAGTGATCAAGCATTGAATAACATGCATATTTGTTTCCTCCATAGACGCAAGATTGGGCACAGAACTGAGAATTTACCTGAAAATTAAGAAGAGAAGGCGAAGCAGGCAAGGAGAGAGTGGCGGAGTACCATTCCATCACGGAAGTAGCAGCAGCAAATAGCAATAATATCTCAAAGTTCTGGTTTCTGTGATATTTCAAGTGCAGGTTTAAATGTAAACCACAAACGCAACTAGTGTCCATTTAGAGCTAGAATATTCTCGCTTTTCTTTCTGTTTGCCTTTTTTGTTTTTTCTTTTTCTTTAAATAGATTTGCGAGCGATACACATAAAAAAGTGTGCAGAATAAATACAAAAATTGGGATGATATATCTTCCTAAATACCTATATCAATATTTTTTTCAAATTTATTCCGTGAATAATTAATATTTTTTAATAATTATTTTTTTATAATAATACCATCACTACAAAAATTAATTGAATAACTATAGTTAACAACAAAATAATCAGTTAAAATATATTTTTTATATTATAGAAATCGATTATTTTATTAAACAAGTGAAAACTTGAACTTATTGTATCACTTAAGTAAATAAATTTTTTTTTTAAAAATAAGTATAATTTAAGTATGGTGAGTAATTTATAACAATTGTTTACTTTATTACGAAATTAACTTCTAAAATATATTATTGTGCTAAAAAAAAACTTTTAAAATTTTTATATTAAAAGGTTAGAGTTAATTAAAAGGTAATTTTTCTGAAAAAGCAAAACAAGACAACAATTGAGAGGCACTTACAAGACATGATATGACACTTGTGGCAATTCTTGATGCATGCTACTATTTTATATGTACACGTATCATTATTTTATGGGGTCGACAGTCTTTTTTTTATAGACTGATATGGTCATGGTCATATGATATGATATTATTATATGATAGTTCAAAACCAATCACTTGAGCAAGTGAGATACACTCTCGATATTCTTCTTCTTATTCAAGATAATGATGAGTAAATTTGTTACGATCTGACTTTAAACTGTGATCGGTGTACAGGTTAAGCTAACATAATATCCAGTTAACTTAGTAAGCCTAATATAAAAGATTCTAATTAATGATTACAAATGCCTTAATGAGATTATCGAAAATTTGACAGATTCTCTCTTAAAATTGGATTGACTTGATATTTAATATAACATACAAAAACTTTAATAAATTAAATATATCACTAACTAGATTAATATATATATATATATATATATATATATATATATATATATATATATATATATATATATTCAGTCTCAACTATTTATCAAAACAAGTTATAGAAGAATTTATATCATTCTATCACTACAGTTGCAAAATATTAGAGTTTAATACATCGTAAGTCACCAATACAAAATAAAGGCCTACAGAATGACATGTTTGTCTAGGAGGAAGTCTACAAATACAAGAACTAACTACTCAACTGCATGCTGATCTGAATAATAAAAATAATATGAGTGAGTCACACAGACTCATTAAGGGCATAATAAATATAATGGCTGTAAAGAGGAAATAAGTATAAGATTAAATCTTTAATTTCAAGTTATTTAAAAAATATAATAATTTAATGAAATAGAACTCACAATAACAATATATTGATTCCTTTCATTTGCCAAAATATATATAGGCATAAAGTTTCTCAAAAATCAACTATGTAGGTTTCTGAAAGAACTATAATACAAATTAGGAAGTCATCTTAACCTGACAAACCAAATCTCATAATCATCATAAGCTGAGAGTCTTGCCTCATCTAACACAAATCTAATAGTTAAGATTCGCTCACCCTAAAACCATGACAATGGGCTAAGGGTCTGCTCACCTAATAGCCAAACAAATATCATCTCAAGCTAGGGACCTCGCCTTACTCGGCACAAATCCCATGGTTAAGGTTCGCTTACCCAACAACTATAAAAAAGAGTTAAGGGTCTACTCACCTAATAGTCAGATAATCTCTGAATCTACTATGTGCATATAGGTCATTATATGTCTTTGCTAATGATGAACAGTGTTTTAATACGAAAACCACAATGAATATTCAAAAACATAATATCATACTTTGACCTGATACATCAAAGATTCATAGTTCTCATTTCTCAAATTTCTTTTAAAGACTTCTCATCAATTTCAAAAGTTCATAGCTAATGTTATCACAGGTAAACAACCCAATTAAATCATACACTTAATAGAAACATAACTCAGGGCATAATTCATGTCATTGTGAACAAAGCTATTACACATCCAAAGTGTAACTTCCAAAATAAATTTTAATCATAAAATCTTTCCATACTTTCACTAAAATTATTAATATACTTTTAAAATAATCTTGTTTCTCCAAAGTTAAATTTTGATAATTTGAAAAAAAAATTGACTAATTGCATAACAAATACTCTCATAAAAATTACCTTCAATATCAAATAATCGTCAATACTTGACTTAGTATACTATTAGAAGGAAATAGTCATGGCAATATGTACATATATATACATATATACATACATACATATATACATATGTGTATATATATATATATATATATATATATATATATATAATACTAGACTATTATAATTCTTCGAGTTCTAACTCCCCTAGAATCATTTAAAAGAAGAGGCTGAAGATCTCAAAAGAGGCACTGTCCAACAAATGAAGAGCTTAGATTGCTGCAAACTAATATTAGCAAGTTTATGTGCAAATTGATTAGCCTCCCTATAAGTATGAGAAATTTCCACCTTCCAATTCCAACTCAACATCTCCCACAAGTGCTTAATGTTTTGAAATTGCCAGCACCATCACCTTTCAAAATCTAGAACAAAGCCTTGGAATCTAGTTCAAAATGAACAAATTTATACCCCAGCTCCCAAGCCATCTTCATCCTTCCCAAGGCCACCAAACTTCAACAACAAATGCACTAGCCTTGCCAAGTTTTCTAGAGAAGCCTCTTAACCATTGACGAATCTCATTCCTAAGCAAACCCCCACAGCTAGCTTCACCATTAGTAGTAATATAAGCACCATCTGTATTAATCTTGATTCACCTCTCCCTAAGAGCATGCCAACGAACCATAATAGAATGTGAAGATTTTACAGAAATATTTCTGCTCATAGATGCTACATTCCCAAAACACTAAACCCGTAAAAAATAATCCTCAAAGGGTCCATCGGCCTCATGAATTTGGGCTCAAAAACACTATTGTTTCTCCATTTCCTAGTTAAACATATGGTAGTAGCTCAAATAATCTACTACCAATTTTGATTCTAAGCATAACCATTGTTGTTTCTAATATTATTGACCACCCAATCCCTCAAATCCCAAAGTAAAAAGCCACTATATAAGCAGGTTGCACTATTACATTCCAGATCTTAGCAGTCAAGTGACAATCTCGCACCACATGTAGTAGATCCTCATTATAATTATGACAAACTGGACAAGTTGGGTAACTTGATACCAGTTATTTATTTCTTCTAGCATTGGTCAACAGTTTATTATGCATAACCAACCAAACAAAGTTTTTCAATCTCTTTGGACCTTTCATTTTCCAGATTTTATCCCAAGCATAATAAGTACTCCTTACAGTAAAATGGCCATCTTTCCTACCTAGCCAAACAAGCATATCGTCCTCAAACCTAGCTTGAGGAGGTGCATTAGAATAAAAATTTTCAACTATTGAGTCAGGAAACAACTCCTTATAGTTTGCCAACACCAATCTCCATTAGGGCCCACCAGTCTAGCCACTTTCCAATCCCTCTTATCGAACCAAGTTGACTGAATATAATCAGCAAGGCAAATATCTTTCATCAACCATTTATTAGACTAAAGATTCATGGACCATCCATTCCCAACATCCCACATTTCATACATTTTAAGTTTATCCACCATTGTTTCATAATATCCTTCCACATTTTACAATCTGCAGGCTTAGAGCAATAACTGGCTATAAGGTTATGACTCTTCTCATATTTTCCCTCGAAAACCTCAACCCAAAGAGCATGAGTTCCAGTCTTGATTTTCTAGGCTAGCTTCATAATGCAAGCCTTATTCATAGTTGGAAGTTTCCTCATACCAAGACCCCCCTGATTTTTTGGTTTACATAACACTTCCTATTTAACCAAATGACTTTTCCTAGTATATTCATCATGTCCCCAAATAAAATTCTTTTGAATCTTTTCAACCTCTAAAATTCATATGATTTTTCCAAGTAAAATTATGATGAAACTATTTTCAATGAAAGACATTAAAATTGAATCCTTTTTTAGATAGGTACACTAAGTAATCTAAATGATCTAAAATATATATAAATCTGTGCATCAAATGCATATATATACATACATACATACACACACACACACACATATATGTATATAATTGACTTGAGTCAATTCATATAAAATTACTACTATCATATCCCACTTTTCTAAATTACTCCTAATCTTAAATATTATATTCCTTTTAAAGATATATACATTGAATATTCATATAATCCATACAATGTAGGTCCAGCCAATTAAATAGAAGTTAGTTCACACTTCTCATGAACTTCTATAAATAGAAGTAGATTCATTCGGCAGGATGCATCGAAGTGAGCAAAAGTAAGTGTAAGAAGAGCTTCTGGCAGTGAGAGCAAAATAGAGAGTGTGAGTAAATCCTAAGAGTGTGGGTGTGGGAAAATACACCGGGAGAAATTTTAGGTATCATCTCTATTACTCCTTGGTACTGCAATCATAGAAAATTATAATGTTAGAATAGGAGAGGGTTTCACGGGAAAACACTATATTTGTAGTTCTTAAGTAAGAGAGTGTGAAAAGGATATTGTAATTTTTTCATGAATATAGTGGAATATTTTTTAGAGTTCGTCTCGTGGTTTTTCCTTCAGTATTGGAGGTTTTTTCATGTTAGAATTTGGTGTTTATTGTTTTCCTGTATGCTTTGCACATATTCAGTATTGCTGTGCTGCGATTGTGAGAAGATCTAACATTATCATATCTTCATTGGTGCCTACACACTACTGTAGAATTTTAATTTACACAAGGAGAATCATTCTTAAGCCTAACAAGTGGTATCAGAGCTCCAAGTTGGGCTCTGGATCGTGCTGTGTAAATTAAATGGAGGAGAACACAGGTACCATGATCAAGCTGACAACTTCTAATTTCTCCATTTGGAAGCCAAAAATGGAGGATATACTTTTCTACAAGGATTTGTATGATTTTAGAGAAAAGGGAGATGCAAAGCCAAAAACGTGAACTCTGAAGATTGGAATAAGATGCACTTGAAGGCTGTTAGTATAATTCGGCAATGGGTAGATATTAGTGTGTTTCATCGCGTGTCCATAGAGATCAATGCCTAGACTTTGTGAAAGAATTTACAGAACATATATTAGAGAAACACTGCACAGAATAAAACTTTCTTGATCAGAAAGTTAGTGAACCTAAAATATAAAGATGGAAGATTTGTTGCTGAACACTTGAGTGACTTCCAAAATTTGGTAAATCAATTGATTACTATGAAGTTGGTGCTGGAAGACGAATTACAAATAAAAGACAAATTACAAACACTGTTACTTTTGAGTTCTTTGTCGAAAAGCTTGGAGACTTTGATGGTAATGCTAAGCAACTCTGCTCTAAACGGGCAACTATCTTTGACTTAGGTTAAAGACAATATGTTCAATGAAGAAATAAAAGGAAAAGACTTGGGTACAAATGATTCCTAAGCCCTTTTCACAAAGAATAAGGGGAGAAGTAAGAGCAGAGGGCATAGCAGTAAATCCAAAAATAGATCACAGTCCTAGACAAGAGGAAAGTTCAAGTGTTTTCACTGTGGCAGAGAAGGACATATCAAAAGGAATTACAAGGCTTGGAAGAAAAGAGACAATAAAGATCGAAAGAATCAGAGAATGGCTGATAATGAAAATACACAACTGTTGTAACTAATGGGGAAGTGGTGCTACTTTCAGTCAGAGAAGAAGTGTGCCATGTTGCAGATTCATATGTTAAATGGGTTGTTGACTCAGCTACATCTTATCATGCCACTCTTAACAATGAATTCTTTATTGCGTACAAAGCAAGAGACTTTAGCTAGGTAAATATGGGTAACAACAGTAATGCAGACATTGTGGGAGTTAGAGATATGTGCATTCAGACCAACAATATTGGTTACACACTAACATTGAAGGACATGCGACATATGCTAGATTTACGCTTAAATATGATTTCCGTGCATGCTTTTGGATAGAGCTGGATACCACAGTGACTTTGGTGATGACAAATGGAAGCTTTTCAAAGGCTCGATGGTTATTGCTAGAGGAATGGTGCATTCTACACTATACAAAACTCAAGTCAAGCATATCAAAGATGGGTTGAATGCAGTCGAGGATGATGCTTTGCCAAACTTGTGTCACAAAAGACTAGCTCACTTAAGCGAAAAAGGATATAGATTTTGGCAAGGAAATCCCTCATTCCTTCTGTCAAAGGTACAAAGTTAAATCCTTGTGATCATTGTCTGTTTGGCAAGCATCATAGATTTGCATTTTGTAAAACTTCGAAGCTGAAAGAGAATATTTTGGACATGGTTTCTTTGACGTATGCGGCCCCATAGAGGTGGAGACTCTTGGTGGTAGCAAATTGTTGAAATTATAGGGTTTAGGTAGAGAGAAGAAAGAAAGTAAAATGAAGATTAATCAATAGTATATGATGGATGTGTTTGATGTCATACAAAAGACAAAGCATTAACCCCTATTTATATTTTAGTAATTCTAATCAAATAAGAAAATATAATCCTAATCAAATAAGGAAATACAGGAAACATAATGAAATTAGGAGTCTTCAATTAGAGGACTAATTGACTCCGTAATATATTCTAAGATTTTCTAAAATATTCTAAAGACATTGTAAATATCTTAAAGATATTCTAGATATATTCTAACACACCCTGTCAAGCTAAAGCTTATTAAGCTTTAAGCTTGTTACAAATAAATACTTTAAATAATAATATAAATATAAAGTGGGCTCTATGGCTAAAAGACAACTCATGATGTTGAAGAGATAAACATTATTGGAGAGATATTTCATCAAGATGAACTATTTTCACCAGAAAAAAAGGATCCAAACTGTTACTGGGCTGTATCAAATCTTTTAGACATGCTTAAAGACATTATGACAAGAACACATTCTAAGGTTCTATTGGACAAGATGGCAAAACTAAACAACTTGAGAGATCTGCTTGACCAGATGGCAGACCCAAGTGACTTGAGTAGAAACACCACTGGTATGATTCATCAGTGGAAAATAAGTCACCATCGAAATGATTATCAGTGGAAAAAGAATAGCATGACAAATACTAGCATTGAAGGGATGTCACGACTGATATGACTCATTAGTGGAAAAGAAATCACCATCGAAATGATCGTCTATAGGATGAGAATGAGTTGGGTAAACAAAACAATAAAGGAGGATTTATAAAGTAGTTCTATAGAACTCAATACAGTGGAAAGCAAGGACACCTTCATGGTAGATGGTACCACTCTGATACAATGTTGAAATTATAGGATATAGACAGAGAGAAAGAAGAAAGTAGAATGAAGATTAATCAATAGTAAATGATAGATGTGTTTGATATGATACAAAAGATAAAGCAGTAACCCCAATTTATATTTTAGTAATTCTAATCAAATAAGAAAATACAATCTTAATCAAATAAGGAAATATAAGAAACATAATAAAATTAGGAGTCTTCAATTAGAGGACTAATTGACTCCATAAATATATTCTAAGATCTTCTAAAATATTCTAAAGATATTGTAAATATCTTAAAGATATTCTAGATATATTCTAACATAGATATTTTACAATGTTTGTTAATGATGCTTCACAGAAGGTATGAGTGTATTTTTTGAAAATGAAAGACCAAGTTTTTCAGTACTTTAAAAGGTTTCATGCCTTGGTGGAGAGAGAAACAAGAAAACCTTTGAAGTGTCTTCGCGTTGACAATAGGGGTGAGTATACTTCTCATGAATTTAAGAATTATTGTTCTAAGTATGGCATCAGACATGAGAAGATCGTTCCTAGTACCCCACAACATCATGGTGTAGTTGAAAGAATCAACAGAACCATTATGGAGAAAGTTAGATGTATTGTAAGAATGGCTGAACTGCTTAAACCATTCTAGGGTAAAGTTGTTCAAATGCGTGATACCTATTTAACAGGTCTCCGTCTTTCTTTTGGGCTTTGACATTCCTAAGAGAGTATGGTTCGGATAGGATATTGCATACTTTCATCTGAAGGTGTTAGGGTGCAAAGCCTTTGCTCACGTAAGTAAGGAACAGAGGCAAAAACCTGATGATAGAGCCTTTCTTGTATATTAATGGGATATGGAGATGAGGAATGTGGTTATAGGTTATGGGATCCAGAAAAGAAGAGGATTATGAGAAGCAGAGATGTAGTGTTCCATGAGCAATAAATTATATAAGATTTTGCTATACCAGAGAAAACCAGTGAAGCTAGTGGTAATGTTGATTTTACACCAGTTTCTCCTCCTTGAAGAAATGCCACAGACGGGGAGAGTTTCATTGAGAACATTAGGTTGATAATGAGCCAGCAACATATGAAGTTGGAGATAGAGAAGGTGTCGACCAAAGGAAGCAACCCCCTTGACCACAACTCAGGAGATCTAACAGAGAGCGTCGTCCATCCAATAGGTCTCCTAATTTCAAGTTCATCCTTCTCGTTGATGAGAGGAAGCCAGAAAGTTTTGAAGAAGTTCAAAACTCATAAGGATAAAATCCATTGGATGAAGGCAATGCAAGAATAAATGAATTCCTTGTAGAAAAATGATACTTATG
Organism: Castanospermum australe; assembly: GCA_019955255.1. Classification (NCBI taxonomy): domain Eukaryota; kingdom Viridiplantae; phylum Streptophyta; class Magnoliopsida; order Fabales; family Fabaceae; genus Castanospermum; species Castanospermum australe. Next base: position 101,324 of record NSJW01000277.1, on the reverse strand, counting down.
AGCTTGTGGAACTTCCGGAAGGCAGGAAAGCCTTGAAAATTAAATCAGTGTTCAAGCTTTAGAAAGATGGTGACAAGCTAGGCAAGTAGAAAGCTTGCTTAGTCGTGAAAGGTTTTGTCTAAAAGTGAGGAATAGATTTTGATGAAATCTTCTCTCCTGTTGTCAAAATAAGTTCTATTCGAATCATTCAGATTTATAACTAGCTTGGATCTGGAGCTTGGGTAGTTAGATGTGAAGATAGCATTTCTCCATGAAATTTTGGAGGAAGATATTTACATGAATCAGCCAGAAGGATTTAAGGAAATTGGAAAAGAGCACATGGTTTGTATATTGAAAAAAAAATCTGTATGGATTGAAATAGGCTCCCAGATAATGGTACAAGAAATTTGACTCATGATCAGTCATGGATATATCAAGACTGATGCATATCATTGTGTATACTTCAAAGCATTTCCAGGTGATAGATTTATCACCCTTCTGCTGTATGTAGATGATTAGTGATTTGAAAAAGGAGTTATCAAAATCGTTTGATATGAAAGATCTAAGCCCAGCTAGACAAATTCTAGGCATACAGATTTTGCGAGAACGAAAGGCTAGAAGGTTATGGTTGTCACAAGAACGATATGTAGAATGGGTTATAGAAAGATTCAAAATGCAGAATGCTAAGCCAGTTAGTATACCATTGGCCAATCATTTTAAACTCAGTAGAAAGAATTATCCCACAAGTTAGGAAGAAAAGGAAGTCATGGCTACTATTCCTTACTCCTCTACAGTAGGGAGTTTGATGTATGCCATGGTTTGTACTCCACCAGATATTGCTCATGTGGTTGGAGTAGTCAGCAGGCTTCTTTCCAATATGGGTAAAGACCATTGGGAAGCAGTAAAGTGGATCTTGAGATATTTCAGAGGTAGTCTAGAATGTACTTATGCTTTAGGGGAATAGAACCAATTCTGGAGGGGTATACAGATGCAGATATGGCAGGTGACCTTGATAGTTGGAAATTACCTCAAGATTCTTATTTACTTTTGCATGGGAAGCTGTGTCATGGCAATCGAAGTTGCAAAAGTGTGATGCCTTATCTACAACTGAAGCAGAATATGTTGCTATAACCGAAGCTGGAAAAGAAATGCTTTGGTTGCAAAGATTTCTTTAGCAATTAGAAATGAAGCAGGAAAGGTTCGTAATCCATTGTGATCGTTAAAGTGCTTTGGATTTAGGCAAGAATGCAATGTATCATTCTCACACAAAGCACATTGATGTGAGATACCATTGGCTGCATCAAGCAGTGGAGGAACAACAATTCAAGCTACAAAAGATTCACACAAATAAAAACCCTGCTGGTATAATGAGGAAAGTTATAGCTTATGAAAAGCTTCAGCTTCAGCGCTTAGAAGGTCGGCATGAACTCCAAATGAATGTATCCAAGACTATTTTCTCCCTATAGGCTGGAGGGAGAGAATTATGGGTTTAACCAATTAAATGCAATGCATGCAAGGTAATAAATGAAGGAGGCAAGCATGGCAATTTTTTCTACAACCTAGTAACATAGTCCAGTCTTGAATGCAATGCAAGAATGCATTGCATGTGTGATAAATGAAAAATGTGCATCCAAAATTAAGAAATTTGTTCACACTTCTCATGAGCTTCTATAAATAGAAATAGATTCATTCGGCAAGATGCATTGAAGTGAGCAGAAGTAAGTGTAAGAACAGCTTTTGCCAATGAGAGTAAAATAAAGAGTGTGAGTAAATCCTAAGAGTGTGGGTGTGGGAAAATACACTGGGAGAAATTTCAAGTATCATCTCTATTGCTCCTTAACATTGTAATCACAGAAAGCTGTAGTATTAGAATAGGAGGGGGTTTCACTGAGAAACACTATATTTGTACCTTTTGAGTGAGAGACTATGGAAACAATATTGTAATTTTATCCTAAATATAGTTGAATATTTTTTGGAGTGTGTTTTATGGTTTTTCCTTCAGTATTGGAGGGTTTTTCATGTTAAAATTTGGTGTTTTTTTTCTATATACTTTACACATATTCAATACTGCTATGCTGTGACTATGAGAGAATCTAGCTTTATCAGATCTTCTTTGGTACCTACACACCACTGTAGAATTTTAATTTACGCACGGAGAATTGTTCTTAAGCCTAATATACGAAAGGAGTAAAAAATGTCGTTGGATAAAGTACAAATATACAAGTAGTGATATGTTGCTTGGGTTGTATTTTGGCAAAACAAAAGTGCCAGAAAGACTAAAAACATGCTAAGTATGTTTGTTACTTTTCTTATAAGATGGGTTTGTTGGAAGAGGATCGATTGTTGTGGGTCCTCCTCAAGTAGAGTGGAGCCCATATTACTTAAAGTAAAAATTAAAAAAAAAAACTCAAAACATGCAAGTGTGTGCATGTGACCTTGGAGGAGTGCAGAGCAAGATTTGGTTCTTGCCTTTTAGCTTCCTACATGAAGCTTACAAAGAGAAGGAAGAAAAAAAGCCACCTTTGGCTTCCTAGTGTGCAGTGTTGACGGGAGAGAAAGTGGAGAAGATTTTGGCTCACTTTGAAACTTCAAATCAGATAGTCATTTATGCTTCGTTTTAGGTGATTTTTCAGTATGTTGTTCCTGGCACTGTGAGGTTTCTATCTGTATGGTCAGATTTCTATTTCCTCATCTCTATTTGTTGGATTATTTATACCCTTTGTAAGTCTTTATTTACTGTTGCATTGGTGATTTCCACTTTGTTGATAGTGAGTACAGATTGTTGTGAGATCCTTGTTTGTTGGAACTTGGGAGATACTTTGTTGTACTTATTGACATTTTATAGTGGAAATATTTTGTTGGACTATGTCTCGTGGTTTTTATCTCTCACATTGAGGGGGCTTTTCATGTTAAAAACTGTGTGTTCTCATGTGAATATTTATTTTGTGTACTCTTAGTAATTTTTGTTGCCTGGATATTTTTGCTTGCTATATATTAGCTCCTCACAAGTTCTTTCAAGCAGGAAAGGTTTATTTTTTTTCCCATTGTTGTGTGTTGTTGATTCCGCTGTGTGTGTAAACACTCCTTCCCTTTTTTAACAACTGGCATTAGAGTTGATTATTTACTAGTAAGGTTTATTTGATTGAACGATAGAGCCTAATTATAGTAGAATGATAAGTCTGAATGGCACAAATTACCATAAGTGGAAAGGAAAAATGAAAGATCTCCTATTTGTGAAAAAGTAACACTTACCACCTGAAAATAAATTTGATGAAGAATGGGCTTTTGAACATGAGATGGTTTGTGGCGTTATTCGACAATGGGTAGATGACAATGTTTTGAATCATATTGTTAATGATTCACATGCTAGATCTCTATGGGAAAAGCTTGAGATACTATATGCCTATAAGTCTGCGAACAATAAATTATTTTTGTTGAAACAGTCAGTGAACTTAAGGTATAAGGTGGGTAGTTCTACATCAGATCACTTGAGTGACTTTTAATGATGCTTTGACTAGTTATCCAGCATGGGTGTCAAATTTGAAGATGAAATTTTAGGACTTTGGTTGCTTAATACTTTACATGATTCTTAGGAAAATTTCCATATGTCTTTGACTAGTTTTGCTCTTAGTGGTATTGTGACCATGGATTTTGTGAAGTCTATAGTTGTGAATGAAAAGGTCAGACAATGAACTCAAGAGGCATTTACTTCACAATTAGAATTTTTGGTTACTGAAAACAAGGGGACAAGTAAGGAAGGGGATCAGGGACAAGGCAGTAGAGGCAAAAGCAAGAGTAGAAGCAAATCATAGTCTAAATACAAAAATCTTGAATGTTTTCACTGTGGTAAAAAAAGACATGTCCAGAGGTTTTGCTTTCAGTTGAAAAAGGAGAGCAAGAGCAGCAAGGGTAAACAGCAAAAGAAATACAATGACAATGATTATCGTGTTGCCATCACTACTACAGAAGATCTTATAATTGTCTGCAATGAAAATTTGATTAATGTTGCTTGTGATGAGACAAGCTGGGTTGTTGACAGTGGTGCCTGCTTTGATGTGACATCATGGAAGGATTTCTTCACATCTTATACCCTAGGTGATTATGGGATATTGAAAATAGGTGATGATGGTTAGTCAAAGGTAATTGGCATCAGAATTGTTTGTTTGGAAATCAATAATGGGACAAAGTTAATTCTGAAGAATGTCAAACACGTACTAGACATCCATTTGCATCTAATTTCTACTAGTGTTCTTGATGATGATGGCTATTTTAGCACCTTTGGTGATGGAGAATGGAAACTCACTAAGGGGTCTTTAATTATGGCATGAGGAAAGAAGTCTTTAGGTTTGTACTGGATCAAAACTTCAGTTTCTGTTGATTATGTTAATGCAGTTGAGTGTGATAATGATAATTGAATTTTATCACACTTAATTGTTACATTTGATTAATGATTTTAGGGCTGTTTAGTGTGTAATTAATGGTTTTTGGTCTAAATTGGACTCTGGGTTTTTTAATTGGATTTAATTCATTTTTCGTGCTAATTTTTCAGATTTACATTGTTCCAGTATTTTAATCATAACTTTTGTTCTAGGCATCCGATTAACCTCATTCTTATTTTGTTTTGCAGATAACTCAAAGAGGTACAAATGGTATTAGAGGCTTGAAGGCTAAATTCGGATAAAAAAAAGATAGTCAAAATTGGAACCAAAGTCAATCACAGAATTTTGGAGCTATGTTTTAGTTAATTAGGATTAACTTTGTAATTAGGAGTCCAAATTACATGGGACCAAAGCCATTAGTTATGTTTTAATTTGGACCAGTTTTGGAGCCTCTGACCCGATTTAGTTTTAGGTTAAAACTGCAGATTAGGGAAAGACGACAGCAGCTTTACATTGTTAGAAAATTTTCGGATCTAACACCTCTCTTCTTTTTTCTTTTCTGTTCATCTTGTTCTTCTTTTTCTTTCTTTTTCGTTGTTTGTTTGTGCACAGCCATGGTAGGCTAACTTTCCGTTCAATCAACCCGTGAATTGAGGATTCTGTTATTGAATCCAGAGGACCCGTGTCTCCATGAACTGGATCCGTTTCTCTTCCCCCTCTACTCGAATTGAGCAACACGATTGTGTAAGTTGAATCTGAGCGGATGAGGTTTGTTTATGATTTCTGTATTTTGATCATCCAGGGAAAGGGATTAAAATGTTAGATTTAATATTTAGGTTGATTAACCCAAGGGATTTAAAATCAAAACAGGTTTAAGTGAACACTGTGCGATGGCATGAGTGAACGCGCCAAGGGTTTGATTAAATGCTAGGTGATTGTCTAGTAGAGAGAGTTCCTATATGAATGCAGGGATTCCGATTTAATTAGGGTCAACCACGAAATTCAGTAATTCTTTGTCCAGTGACGGATGTCCTTGAAACCTCAATTCTAGGTTGGTTGATTGCTTTTAAATTTGTTAATTTTGTTTTATATCTTGTTTTAAATTTCAATCGAATTAAAACCCCCCCTGTTTATTGTTTTGTTTTCAATTGAGTGATTTAGTCCTATGCAAAAATTCTTGGGAGACGATTCAGGTTGTCCTATATTACAAATTTCTTTAGAAGCCTGGTTAAGTTGAGTGAGTCCGACAGTTCACGTCAAATTTTAGCGCCGTTGCCGGGAAATTTTTTGCATTGTTCTTTTGATCTCGATTATTACATATTAACAGTAGATTAGAGTAGGGTAGCTGCGTTTCATTTTATTCCTTGTTCTACACTTGAGTAGAGTACAATTGTTATTGCATATTAACAATTGATTGCTTTTCTTGTTAGGGGCATTTAGGTCATTTCACTGTCAACTATCTTTGATTGCCCTGAATAGCTAGAAAAAAAATACATAGATCAAGACCACCGAGTTAGATAACCGTTTAGAGTTATGGCACAAGATCCATATTAGTGAAAAGGGACTTGATTGTTTAGCCTAGAAAAATCTACTTTCAAGTTTGAAAGGTGCAAGATTGGAAAAGTGTGCTTATTGCTTGGCTGGAAAACAAAATAAGGTCTCCTTTAAGAGTCATCCACCTTCTAGAAAATCAGAGTTGCTTAATATGGTGCATTCAAATCTTTGTGGCTCGATGAAGACAAAAACATTTGGTGGTGCACTTTACTTTGTGACCTTTATTAATGATCATTCAAGGAAACTATGGGTTTATGCCTTGAAGACTAAAGACCAGGTTCTTGGTGTCTTTAAGCAATTTCAAACTTCTGTTGAGAGAGAAACGGGAAAGAAACTGAGAAAGAAATAGGAAAGAAACTGAAATGCATTCGTACTAATAATGGCTGTGAATATTGTGGACGATTTGATGAGTACTATAGACAACAGAGTATTAGACATCAAAAGATGCCCCCTAAGACTCCTCAGTTGAAAAGCCTGGCAAAGAGGATGAACAAGACATTGATGGAGAGACTCAGATGTTTGCTTTTAGAAACAAAGTTGCCTGAATCTTTTTGGGGTGAGGCTTTATATACTGTTGCACATGTTATTAATTTATCTCATGTTGTTACTTAGCTGGATGATGTTCTTGATCGAGTATGGTATGGTAGGGATGTTTCCTATGATCATCTGCATGTGTTTGGCCGTACAACATTTATGCATGTATCTAAGGATAAGAGGTCCAAGTTAGATGTTGACGTGAACTGTCGAACTTACTCAAATTAACCAGGCTTATAAAGAAATTTGTAATATAAGACAACCTGGATCGTCTCCCAAGGAATTTTGCATAGAACTAAATCACTCAATTAAAAACAAAACAATAAACAGGGGGGTTTTAATTCTATTAAAATTAAAGCAAGAGATAAAACGAAATTAACAATTTAAAAGCAATCAACCAACCCAGAATTAAGGTTTCAAGGACATTCGTCACTGGACAAAGAATTACTGAATCTCGTGGTTGACCCTAAACAAATCGGAATCCCTGCATTCATATAGGAACCCTCTCTACTAGACAATCACCTAGCATTTAATCAAACTCTTGGTGTGTTCACCCATGCCATCGCACAGTGTTCACTTCAACCTGTTTTGATTTTAAGTCCCTTGGGTTAATCAACCTAAATATTAAATCTAACATTTAATCCTTCCCCTGGAATGATCAAAATACAGAAATCATAAACAAACCTCATGGACAAACCTCATCCGCTCGGATTCAACGTACACAATCGTGTTGCTCAATTCGAGTAAAGGGGGAAGAAAAACGGATTCAGTTCATGGAGAGCACGGGTCCTCTGGATTCAACAACAAAATCCTCAACTCATGGGTTTGATTGAATGGAAAGTTAGCCTACCATGGCTGGGAAAAAAACAGAAAACGAAAAGGAAAGAAAAAGAAGAACAAGATGAGAGAAAAGAGAAGAGGTGTAGATCTGAAATTTCTCCAAAATCAAAAGCTGTTGTTCATGTTACCCTAATATGCTATTTAAACCTAAAACTAAACAGGGTCAGGGCTCCAAAACTGGCCCAAATTAAAAACATAAACTAATGGCTTTGGTCCCATGTAATTTAGACTCCTAATTACAAAGTTAAGCCCAATTAACTAAACATAGCTCCAGAATTTCGTGACTGACTTTGGATCCAATTTTGACTGCCTTCTTGTCCGAATTTAGACCTTCAAGCCTCTAATACCATTTGTACTCTTTGAGTTATCTGCAAAACGAAATAAGAATGAGGTTAATCGGATACCTATAACAAAAGTTATGATCAAAATACTGGAACAGCGTAAATCTGGAAAAATAGCACGAAAATGAATTAAATCCAATTAAAAGCCCAAAGCCCAATTTAGACCAAAAATCATTAATTACACACTAAACAGTCCTAAAATCATTAATCAAATGTAATAATTAAGTGTGATAAAATTCAATTATCAAATGCCCCCACACTTATCCTTTTGCACTCCTGGGCAAAACTAAAAAACTCAAAACAAAACTAAAGAAATGATAAAACAAAAATAAAGACTAAAAGATAAACCTCTCTTTTCTAACAATTGTCAAGAATGCAAAACTTGAATAAAGAACACAAAATTTCAAAAGATCAACCAATCATGATAGAAATTTCTTCATCTCAAATTATAAAACATGACAATCTCAATTGATGATGCTAATCACGCAACATGGCCTCTCAAGGTATGCTCTCAAATCAATCTCTCAAGTGTATAGGGGTAGCAAAGTGTATCACTCAAATTTCACTTAAGAAAATTGCCCTACCATAAGCTTGCTCAAATTCTACTTCTCCACTACTCAAAACACATGCATGCACAAATCAAGAGGACTTATTATTCATGGTTGTAATGGGGCTATGATGAAGGCATGGACAAGTTTGGAAATGAAAGGCTAAGCACCCAAGAAATTTAAAAAAGCATTAGTCAAGAAACACAAAGGTTTGCTCAAAACCAACTAAATGAAATGCACTTTTACAAACAAGTCGCCTTTTTCAACAAAACTCTTTTCCTTCCCCACAACTCATTGTTACACCAAATTTTTCTCAAATTGACTTTTTTTTCTTCATATATATACATTTTTTTCAGATTCTTTTTTTCTTTTATTTTTTTTTATTTTTTTTTATTTTTTTTTTGAGAAAAATTCCACAATTACTTACACAAGCAGAATGACCAAACTAATGCCAAATGACAATTAGCATCAGATACCTCCCCCCACACTTAAAATGTTGCACACCCTGGGCAACCCCCACACTTAAACACAACACTAAGGTGAAACCAATGCTTAATAAATTTCCAAGGTGCGGAATAAAATGGTTTTACGCTTAGGCTTGTAATGTGGCTAAGACAAAGATGATACAAAAAGGCATGAAGGGGCTAACCAACGGGAATATAATGCAAGGGATGGCTATCTGGCCAAAGTGGTAAATAAAAGAAAGAAGGCCTCTTATCATATTTATGCATGCCAGTGAAAAATGCAGTTTCAAAAAGAAAAAGGGCAAGTTCTAGAGAACAAAATCATGAAGTAGAAGCACACAAGAAAGAAAGAATGATAGAAAATAATAAATTCCATTACACAGGCCCAAAATCTGAACAAGGGTCCAATACCAGCACGGCCAATCAGCATCACAAAAATCAACTACCAAGTCAGATAATCTAAGAGTTGAGAATATCACGTCCAACCAGAATATCCACTCAAAAACAAAAATATCCAAGTTGAAAACTTATGTACATCTCAACAATTATCACAATAGGCGTTCAGACTGTATTCATTCGCAAAATCCTTTAAACAATCAAAGTTGAAATTTAAAATGCAAAGAAAAGTAAAAAATAGAAAAAGAGAAGAGACTCCCAATATTCCTCTACAGAGAGGAAACAAACAGAGAGAGAATAACAGTTAGTAAATGCATCATATATTTGTGTAGAACAACTATAACAATTATCATACAAGTGCCGGATAACCACAAATTTGTTTCTGATTCAACTTGTGATCATATTTAAGTTAATAAATTATTATAAGAAGCACATTACTCTAAAAATATGCCAAAATCTCTTTTTATAGGAAAGAAAAATTATGAGGAATTCCTTTATTTGATGATCATGTTATCTCTCAATAATGCACAATGTATTTTGAGTGCTACTTTTCAATAACTAGTGGCCTGTTAAAAACATAGTCCATAATTTTCAAACTTTTGCAAGAATAACAGAGTAGACTTACGTGAATCTACTGACCGAGAGTCCGAATAGCCTCATCACACCACAGACATCGAATCACACAATTCAAATATAGCATTCACACACATTAGCAGTGCGTGGACAGAAAACCAGAACGCTAATTCAGGTAATCACAAAGAGACAACCATTCATCCCAATATGCATTAATCTGACAGTGTGTACTATAGTATCTAATGAGAATAATTGAATGTCGATGTTTGAATCCAAAAAAAAACTTACCAAAATATGCTAAATAAAAGTGGATCTAGAGACGGAGATTAAATAAGAGGACCTGTTCTGGCCCACAACAAACTCGTATAATCCTTTAAAACACTAGAGGTCTATGAATACCATGCTAATTACATATTTGCGATCTTCGTAATTTCTTAAGGTGGAATGCCTTTGTTTTCACATCTTCTTCCTATTTAATATTTGTTATGGAATAGATTACTCCATGAGTATCGTTCTGTAATATACCTAAACTCATGATCGGCATTCTTCTCTTTCTCTAATTCTAACTATGATGTATCACGTGCTGTACTCTACAATAACTGTCTCACTCACTATATTTAATGAACAAAATTGTGTGAGGAGAGCTTCAATCTCTCCGATCACCATGGGTCACTTTCCGTTAACTCATTAGAGGCATCAAAAGTTCCTCCAGTGGTTGCACTTGAGTAGTTAACTACAAAAACCATTGGGATTGAATTATGCTTAACGGTAGACGGCGCCTTCAAAATAATGGGAGCTAGGTGTTCCTTTGGCCCACAGGCTGAAGAGACAAGTGAAGACAGATAGAGCTAAGCGACTACATCGCCCACTATTTACGGCAGAAGCCCAAGTGATTTAGAGTAGTGTTGTACGATTTGCGCTTTATCTCTTTGAAAGGACAAAATTTAAAACCCTATAATCCAGTGTAAAAGTTTGTCTTTTTAGTTAAGTTGAGTACTACATTTCACCAATCGGTTATGTTACTTTTAAGTATATATTTTAGAGCAGATAACCAAACATAATCATGCACTATTTAATGCCCGGACAAAAATTCATAATTAAATAGTGCGAATGATGTCAAGTTTGACCATTCGTGTGTTCGATGCACAATGTATATCCACAATGTGATTACTTCAGAGTTTAATCCGCAATTCACTATAAACATGTTATTCTATTTTTGAATTATAGGGAAGTAATAGATGATTTTTTTGTACAAGCTTATAGAAAACTTTTCATTATTGAATTTGAAGAATTACCAGATTATTCAGCTTGGCATTATTGATTACTATATATTATATAATTATATATATATACACTTGTAATAAATAATAGATTAATAGACTAAATTTTTCATCCGATACGTATTATGATTGATATTTATTCTCTGTTTATATTTTTTAAAAAAATTAATATGCTAAAATTATTAAAATGTATAAGAAATATTAAATGTATGTTCGTTAAATTAATTGACCACGAATCACATTATTGACATGGTAATACTAAGTTAGTTGCGTATCAGTAAATATAGAAGATATGTCATGTCATCAAATAACTGTTATTAACAGGCACATTTTAAGAAAAATAATAATCCCGTACATCATACTTGCGTAATTTTTCTACTCTCATAATGTGTTTATTAAGAAATCTTATTTCCAATCATG
>NSJW01000277.1:0-89991 GCA_019955255.1 Castanospermum australe | reverse complement strand
CCGACTCAAGTGATCAGCTACCCAGTTCTCTGCTCCACTTCTATCCTTAATCTCAATGTCGAATTCTTGGAGCAACAACATCCACCGAATAAGTCGAGGCTTAGCATTTGCCTTTTTCAAAAGAAACTTCAAGGCTGCATGGTCAGAAAAGACAATTACCCTAGTATCTAGCAGATATGACCTAAACTTATCAAGTGCAAAAACTACAGCCAAAAGTTCTTTCTCAGTGGTTGTGTAATTAGAACTGGGCAGAATCCAAAATCTTGGAGGCATAGGCAATGACATGAGGAGCCTTATTGACCCGCTGAGCAAGAACTGCACCAACAGCATAGTTGGAGACATCGCACATCAGCTCAAATGGAAGAGACCAATCTGGTGGCTGGATCACCGGAGTTGTGGTCAAGCAGCGCTTCAAATGATTAAAGGCCGACTTACACTCATCATCAAACACAAAATCTGTGTCATGCTGCAGAAGGTTGGACAGGGGCCGGGCAATCTTGCTAAAGTTCTGGATGAAGCACCGGTAGAATCCTGCATGACCAAGAAAAGAACGTACTTGCCGCACAGACGCGGGGTAAGGTAAAGCAGAAATAACATCTATCTTAGCAGGATCTACCTCAATACCCTTTCTAGACACTACGTGTCCTAAAACTATCCCTGACTCAACCATGAAATGACATTTCTCAAAGTTCAACACAAGATTGGTCTCAATGCATTTATTCAAGACTCTAGCCAAAACTACCCAAGCATGCATCAAAAGAAGACCCATACACAGTAAAATCATCCATAAATACTTCCATGCAATCCTCTAAAAATTCAGAAAAGATGCTTACTATGCACCGCTGAAAGGTTCCAGGTGCATTGCAGAGTCCAAAGGGCATCCTTCTGTAAGCAAATGTTCCAAAGAGGCATGTGAAGGTAGTCTTCTCTTGATCTTCTGGTGCAATATGGATTTGGAAGTAGCCTGAGTAGCCATCCAAGAAACAATAGTGAGACTTGCCAGCCAACCGCTCCAACATCTGATCAATAAAGGGTAAAGGATAGTGATCCTTGCGGGTGGCCTGGTTGAGCTTTCGGTAGTCTATGCAAACTCTCCAACTGTTCTGAGCTCTTGTGGGAATTAGCTCATTTTTTTGGTTGGCCACTACAGTCATTCCAGACTTTTTGGGGACAACCTGAACTGGGCTGACCCACTGGCTGTCAGAGATAAGGTAGATAATGCCAGCTTGCAGGAGCTTAGTCACTTCTTTCTTCACCACATCCAGAATAAGGGGATTCAGGCGCCTCTGAGGTTGCCTCACTGGCTTAGCACCCTCTTCCAATGAAATTCGATGCATGCACATGGAAGGGCTAATGCCAACAATATCAGCTAAAGTCCACCCAATCGCCTTCTTATTTTCCTTCAATAATCTCATCAGTTGCTCCTCTGATCAGGTAGAAGGTTTCTTGCCACAATGACTGGCAGCTGCTCATTCTCCTCCAGGAAGGCATATTTTAAGTGATCAGGTAGAGATTTCAGCTCCAACTTAGGCGGCTGCTCAGTAGAGGGAAGAAGCTTGGTGGGTTGCACCAATTCTGCAGCATGTACATCAGTTGAACCTATAGTGCCTGAAAATAAATTTAAGGAAGCAGAACTTTGCCCGGACTGCACAATGTTCACATCAGAATTAACATCCCAAGCAAGTCAGAACCACCACTTAAATCAGAATCACCATCACTATCTAGTGCATCGCAAAAACTAGAAAAGCATGAAAATTCAGTGCAAACAGGGCACCATTCATTATCAGTACAACCACAAACAACAGCGTCATTAACAGATACAAAATCTGGATAATCAACACACAATTCAGCATAAACATCATCAACCACATCATCAATCCACATCAATACACAAAACTGAATGCTCTTCCCTAGGATGTTTCATGGCATCAAAGATATTAAAATGCACAATACTATCACCAAATTCCATGGAAAGAGTACCAGAATGCACATCTATCTTAGTCCTAGCTGTTTTCAAGAAAGGCCTCCCAAGAATAATCGGGGGTCCACTGCTAGGAGACTCACCCTCCATATCTAAAATGTAAAAATCAGCAGGGAATATTAATTCATTTACTCTAACTAAAACATCCTCAATCAGACCAGCAGGGTAAGCATTACTCCTATTAGCTAACTGGATAACAACACCAGTAGCACGCAAAGGACCGAGGCCAAGAGAATTATAAACAGATTCAGGCATGACATTTATGGAAGCACCTAAGTCTAACACGCAATCATCAAAATTTACAATTTCCAATTATGCAAGGAATAGTAAACGTCCCTGGATCTTTGCACTTTTTAGGCATGGGCTGGATGAGTGCTGACACATTCTGGCTCAAGCTCACTCGCTCATTCCCCTTCAGTCGCCTCTTGTTGGTACATAACTCCTTCAGAAATTTGGCATATTTGGGAATCTGCTTGATCGCGTCTAAGAGAGGGATGTTAATTTTAACTTTTTTGAACATCTCTAGGATCTCATTCTCTTGTGCTTTCTCTGCCAACTTTTTGGATTGAAGGGCTCTCTGAGTGAAAGGTAGAGGGATAGGGGTTTCAGACTCATCATTGCCTTGCTTCAATGTTTCATTTTTCTTAGCATCAGTCTTCTCCTTTTCTAGGGTTGGTTCAGGCTCAACTGCAGCTTGCTTGGGCTCGTCTAGTTGCTTGCCAGACCTTAGGGATATAGCACTGACATTCCTCTTTGGATTAGGAATTGTCTGTGAAGGAAGAGAGTTGTTAAATCCCTGGGGTTGGAGCTGGTTCAGTGATGTTGCTAACTGCCCAATCTGAGTTTGCAAATTCTGAATGGAAGATTCAGTTCTTTGCTGGAATTGCAAATTGTTCGTTGCAAGCTGCTTCACTAAATCTTCCAGTGAAGGACCATTACTGGTCTGCTGTTGGGCTGGTGGCTGCTGTTGCACTGGCTGTGGGAGGTGCAAACTGTTGGAAATTTTGTTTGTACTGTGCAAACTGCCTATGTCGATATTGTGGAAAATTCTGCTGGTTCTGGTTCTGGTTCCACCTTAAGTTTGGATGATCTTTCCAGCCAGGATAATAAGTATTTGAAAATGGATTATGTTGCTGCTGATACTATGACTTTCTAGGAAAGACTCCTGCTGCAGCTACTGATTGGTCTAGAAAGGTACCCTCTTGCAGAGTTGGGCAAGCATCAGTGGGGTGGAGTGGATCAGAACAGATACCACACATGGTTTGCTTATCTGTGGAGTAGGAGAATGCACTGTTTGTGTCACTGCCAATTGCCTTACTAATGAGGTCAATTCGTCTAGTCTATTTTTCAGTCTTTGGTGGTCTGCACTGTACGCTACTACTGGTTTCTGGGCACTGTGATATTGGACTGGGGGTGCTTGAATTGAGAAACACCCACTGCTGGGTGCTCTACTGCTGAATTGTTGGGAATTAGCTGCCATGTTTGCTATCAATTCTCTGGCCGCAGTAGGTGTCTTATCAAACTAAAGCTCCACCACTGGCTGCATCCATCATATTTCTGTCCATGGGTAACAAGCCTTCATAGAAGTATATACTATCAGCAACTGATCAGATATCTGGTGGTGTGAACAGCTTGCACATAACCTCTTGAACCTCTCCCAGTATTCATGCAAATTCTCTCCATTTGCTTGCCTTATGCCACATATCTCCTTTTTGATAGCAGTGGCTCTTGAGGCTAGGAAAAACTTCTCTAGAAATAATCTCTTCATGTCATTCCAGCTTCCAATGGATGAGGGTTGAAGGTAGTACAGCCAGTCCTTAGCTCCTCCATCTAGAGAGAAAGGAAAAGCTCTCAATTTAATCTACTCCTCATCAATTCCTTGTGGTTTCATTGTGCTGCAAACCACATGGAACTCCTTCAAATGCTTATGTGGATCCTCACCTGCAAGACCATGAAACTTGGGAAGCAAATGAATAAGACCAGATTTAAGCTCAAAGTCAGCATCAAGATCAGGATATTGGATGCACAAAGGTTGATAGTTAACGTCAAGTGCAGCCAATTCCTTTAAAGTTCTATTATCCATGCTCTCAGAATTAATGAAACTACTGCTAGAATAAGTAAATCTATACTATTAGAAGAACTAGGAAAACTAACAGATGGAACAGAATCAGAATGCTCAATATGCTGAATATGCTCAGACTCAAGATCAAGTTCAGTAACAATCCTATGACTTAGCCTAGAAGCCCTTCTAGCAACATGCAATGTTCTCTCTATTTCAGGATCAAAAGCAATCAAATCATGTGTATTGCTACTACTTCTAGTCATACAGCATAAGGCATAACAGGCAAAAACACTAACAGTATACAAAATATGTAAACTACACTAAGAAATTAGCCAAAATAAAATCAGAAACATTATCAAATGAATTTTAAAAATTATGGGACCACCACAGTAAAATTCTAAAATGTATTTTTGATTTTCTATAATTTTTTTAGTGATTTTTAAAAATCACAAAAATAAAAAAAAAAATTAAAAAAGTGGTCTAAACGATGGAATTTAGCAAGAAAACTCATACCAGATGAAGGAATTTCGAGATTTTGACCCCAGATTAACCCTAATAGGGTTAGTTTTGCTCAGGATAGTGGATAAACTTTGGATACCCAGCTTCAGCACCTAACTCCACAGGTTAGTCCAATTATGCGACACTTGCGACACTTTTGACACTTTCGACACTACTAAGCTACTCTACTCTACTCTAGTGTGGAATAAAGAATAAAATGAAATGCAGCTACTCTACTCTAATCTGCTATTAATATGCAATAATCAAGATCAAAAGAGCAATGCAAAAATTTTCCGGCAACGGTGCCAAAATTTGATGTGAACTGTCGAACTCACTCAAATTAACCAGGCTTATAAAGAAATTTGTAATATAGGACAACCTGGATCGTCTCCCAAGAAATTTTTGCATAGAACTAAATCACTCAATTAAAAACAAAACAATAAACAGGGGGGTTTTTAATTCGATTAAAATTAAAGCAAGAGAAAATTAAAGTAAGAGATAAAACGAAATTAACAATTTAAAAAGCAATCAACCAACCCAGAATTGAGGTTTTAAGGACATCCGTCACTGGACAAAGAATTACTGAATCTTATGGTTGACCCTAAACAAATCGGAATCCCTGCATTCATATAGGAACCCTCTATACTAGACAATCACCTAGCATTTAATCAAACTCTTGGCGTGTTCACCCATGCCATTGCACAGTGTTCACTTCAACCTGTTTTGATTTTAAGTCCCTTGGGTTAATCAACCTAAATATTAAATCTAACATTTAATCCCTTCCCCTGGATGATCAAAATACAGAAATCATAAACAAACCTCATGGACAAACCTCATCCGCTCGGATTCAACGTACACAATCGTATTGCTCAATTCGAGTAAAGGGGGAAGAAAAACGGATTCAGTTCATGGAGAGCACGGGTCCTCTGAATTCAACAGTAAAATCCTCAACTCATGGGTTGATTGAATGGAAAGTTAGCCTACCATAACTGGGAAAAAACAGAAAACGAAAAGGAAAGAAAAAGAAGAACAAGATGAACAAGATAAGAGAAAAAAAGAAGAGGTGTAGATCTGAAATTTCTCCAAAATCAAAAAGCTGTTGTTCATGTTACCCTAATATGCTATTTAAACCTAAAACTAAACAGGGTCAGGGCTCCAAAACTGGTCCAAAATAAAAACATAACTAATGGCTTTGGTCTCATGTAATTTGGACTCCTAATTACAAAGTTAAGCCCAATTAACTAAACATAGCTCCAGAATTTCGTGACTGACTTTGGCTCCAATTTTGACTGCCTTCTTGTCCGAATTTGGCCTTCAAGCCTCTAATACCATTTGTAGCTCTTTGAGTTATCTGCAAAACGAAACAAGAATGAGGTTAATCGGATACCTATAACAAAAGTTATAATCAAAATACTGGAACAATGTAAATCTAGAAAATAGCACGAAAATGAATTAAATCCAATTAAAAGCCCAAAGCCCAATTTAGACCAAAAATCATTAATTACACACTAAATAGCCCTAAAATCATTAATCAAATGCAACAATTAAGTGTGATAAAATTCAATTATCAATCTTGTAACTGTGATTTTAATTTATTTAATTCAGTAGGTGTTATTCTATATGGAGGAATAAAAATAAGTTGAGTATTGTCAACCAAATATATACAAAACTCAATTTCTCTCTCCGATGGTATGCCAGGTAAATCTTCAAGGAAGATATCTAGAAACTCTCTAACAATAGAGACTTGTTCAAGAGAGGGAGATTCTTGCTTAGTATCTTGAACAAAAGCTAGAAATCCTATACACTTCTTTCTCAGTAATTTCTTAGCATTTAATGCTGAGATCAAATTGTTTGGAATCATACTCTATCTCCTTGATAAGCGAAGATAGGTTTCCCAAGTAACTCAAAAGATATTGTCTTATCATGACAATTTAGAATGATATAGTGTGCAGATAACCAGTCCATTCCTAAGATTACGTCAAAGTCAAGCATCCCAAGAATAATAAGATCTACTTTAAAAGTCTCATCTTCTATCACAATATCATATGCTAGTAGGTACTCATTAGCAAGAATAATATCACTCGGAGGAGTGGTCACAACTAAGGTCGTTCCTAGCAGATAACTTGCCTTGCCGAGTTGTGAAACAACATAGGGTGAGACAAACGAATAAGTAGCACTAGGATCAAATAATACTTTGGCAGATTGAGAAAATATTTGAAATATACCAATAACTACTGCATTGCTTGTTTGGATGTTTTGATAAGCGAGTGCATAAACTTTAGCTTGTCCTCTTCCCAAAGTGTTTTGGCCTCTACCGCGACTTCTAACAAAAGCTAACATAGCTGTTTTGACTGTTAAGGCTGCCGATATGACACTTTTATTGGGTTCGCCTTCCTTGAAAGGACAATCTTTGTTTAAGCCCCCCATTTGTTCGCATCCAAACTAGTCTCCTTTCAACAAGTACTAGTATGCTTGTTCCCACAAGTATGACAAGGAAGAATTTTCCTAAATCGTGGAGGAATAGAAAAGGTTGCTTATGACATAGTCACTTATTCTGTCCTTCAATCTTGGCCTCGTCCTTGCGATTCTCCTCTAAAACCATGACTAGTAGTAGGAATATTTTGGGTTCTATAAAGTACAGAACCCTCTGTTTTTACCCTTTTCTGTTTCCCTTTATCAGCATGACGAGCATTAAATCACATTTCAATTCGCATGGCTGCATTAACATCCTGAGCATAAGTCATTCCATCAATGATAGTCACCATTCTAAATAGGTAATCTTTTATACCATTCATGAATCGGTCTATTCTCATCTGTTCAGTTGCAACTAAGTGAGGAAAAAAATAAGATAGCCTAATTAACTGCACATCATATTCTACTACTGACATATTATCAAATTGCATCAGTTGTTCAAATTCACATGCTCGTGCACTCCTAACACTTTGTGGGAGAAAGTGATCTAGGAATGTACTATTGAACTCAGGCCAAGTTAGGGGTTCTCTGTTACTCCTGCGCTCAATATAAGAAAACCACCAGTCATAAGCTACATCAAGGAATTGATAGCTTACTATTTGTACAGATCTGGCGAAGGATCATCCTAGCAACATGCATAATTGATACAACTGCTCTAGGAATACACTAGGATCTTCACAAGGATCAATGCCCGTGAACTTAGGAGGTTTCAGATCTCTATATTCTCGAAGTATGAAATGCTCTTCTTTCCTTGGTAGTGCTGCCATAAGATTTGCTAATTCAAGATTGTGCATTTGTTGATTTTGAGACTGTTGTTGCCTAGCCTCCAATCACCTTAAAGCTTGTTGCATATTATTCATCGTTTCCACTAATTCATTTAGTCTAATATCAATAATCCTTCCACCAGCCATTTCTCTATTAAGGTCTTCTTGATCCCGTTCCCTTATTATAGGTTCACGGGGTCCTAAGAAAGCTTGATCAGAAGGGTTCTCTAAAAGATTTTTTGGAGAGTTTTTAGTATGACTTGTCATAATATCTATTAAAAAATAATCAATTTAGCATATATAAAATTTATAAAATAGAAAATAAAGATACACATACTTAATTAAGATGGACATAAGAAAGATAAGTATCTTGCAAGTACCCAGGTATACTACTTATGTAAGATACGTATCCCCTATTATTTGCAGTCGTAGACCTCTAGACTATGCTCTGATACCAACTTTGTCACATCTCAATTTTAGGAAATATGACCGCCAGGGAGTAAGCACCCCTATTCCTGAAGCCTCATTATCACATATTAAACTTAATGCATTTTAACATAAAATCATAATCACTTAAGTTTCATCATATCAAATATATAAGTATATTGTCAAAATATCTTACACACATGAGCAGTTCAAATTTCAAGATCATTTATTTAAATTACAAATACTAATACATAAGACAAATGGAATCATCCCTATGACTACAATTACAGATATCCATGTCTTCACATCATCTCCATAAAAAGAATATGTCTCACTTTAGAAGTGAACAGTCTTCTAGACTAGAGATATAGAAAATTATTAATCAGACTCTGAAAAAGAAATATGAAAAAGGATGAATTTTGCAACTCAGTGAGTACAAGAATACTCAAGTGCCACTAATCAAAAATAAATACAAATATACTTTATATAATGAAATCAAATTCCAATATATTAGAAGTACTTTCTTTGAAGAAATCCTTTTTCAAGGAATCTCATATTTATAAGGAATCCTTCCTACGAAAATCTTTTCTCATCAAATAGTATTTTCTTATAGGAATATTTTCAAGCTTTATTAGAAGAACAATTTAACATATGTATCAGCTTTTAAACTTTTAGTTCAAAAATTTCCTGCCAGGTACCAACTAATCATTTATTTAACCCCGAATTTTCGTCCGGGCATCAGGTACACATAAATCTCATAGCAGAGTGATTGCTTATCATACCATGGTATATCAAGGGTTCTTCTTAGTGTCTTTAATATTTCCAAATATATTATCAAAATATTAGTAGTATAATTTATACACGTAATTATAACATAAAATATTAAAATTATAAATATAGATAAAAAATAAGTGTAATACTCAAGATATATTGATGCCATAAAAATATATTTAACTCCAGATATTAAAATTGTGTAGTGAAATATAACAATTCAAAAATTAGAGTATTTAACTTTAAACTCATAAATAATATTACGTATAACAATAACAAAATATAAATTATAGTAAAATCACCATCATAAGCTTTCAAAAAAAATTAAACAAATGTAGGGTAATACTAGAATAGTAACCCAAAAGTATTTTAAATACTCACAAAATATATGAGAAGAAGATTACACTGATTCAGCACTTCTCTTAATATTATCGAGATAATATAAGAAGAATAAAAATTTTAGCAATATTACTTTCTCATAAACGTTTCATTTCTTCTTCACCTTCTCTGCTTCGAAACCTTATATTTATAGAGGTTATCACATATGCAAAACAAATAGTTTTGCATGCAGACAACTACCAACCTATGCATAGGCGGAAGAAAACTTCCACTTTATGTCTGCCACCATCCATTTCATTTCCTTTCCTTAATTTCATCTCCCAACCTCCAACCCCACTTAACCATTTATGATGTCTTTGACTCTTTTTTTTTTTTGTAAAGATAGGTTCTGACACTTGATTTTGATCAAAAGTGAGTTTAAAATGAAGTGATTTATGTTTAAGAAACTTTATTTGAAAATTAATTTTGACAAAATAAATATTATTTAGATAATATTGATCAAAATTATTTCTAAATGTATAATTATCAAAAATGATATGAGTTAAAGTGTAGTAAAAAAAACAAAATAAAAACTAGTAGAAATAAATGTCAAGGTTAAAAATGTCAAAAAAAATTTAACTGGTTTTTGCTACAAAATATAAGCAACAAAATTATACTTCTCTCAAAAACTTGATTTAGAGCAAAAACACAACAAGTAGGAATAAGAAGTAAATTTTGCCAAATATCAATTTATCACTCCAAACTTGATTTTATCCACTTTAAACTGGCTTTTACCCCTCTCACCATGGAACCAAACTTTGTGCTTGTTTGGTTTGTCACCAAAAGTAAGGTAGCACTAAAAATAATGGTCTCTAAAATCAATTTTCACACATTTCTAGATTGCAGAATTAATTTTGAGAGGAATAGAATTCTTTTGCTTCTTCGATGAATAAAATTTATTTTTGGTATGTAACTCATAAAATTTTGATAAGTATTAAGAAACAAAAATTATATTTATTATCCTTCATTAAATCATCTTAATTACTAAATGAAAAAAATATTATATATGCTTTGAATTTAAGACATTAAATACTTTTATTTTTTATTTATTAATTTATATTTTTAATTCCTTAACTTATACTCTTAGATCATATGTTAACAAAACCATATTATAATTATATTTCAAAAATGATTATATTTCATCATCCAAACAAAATCAATTTTTATATATTAATTTATAAAATACCTTTCTAAAATGAAAATTTATTAACATTAATTCTTTCAAAATCAACTTTTTTAACATTAATTCTTTTAAAATTAATTCAACTAAATCTAAACCAAAAGAACCCATGACATGAAGTGCATCCTTTTACAAAAAAAGGAATTTTTTTCGTCAATTTCTTACGCCTGCCAAGTAGATTTTGGATTTAAAACCAACAAGTGGGTCAATTTTTCTTTTTGTGTTTAGCTATTCTTTTATTTATTTATTTATTTATTTATTTATTTATTTATTTATTTATTTATTTTGCCATGGGCTCGATTTTTCGATTTTTTTAACGAGGAAGAGAATCTAACTCCTTGGTCTTAAAGAGTACTAAAATCAATCCCTTTTTTTCTAACCATCAGGAATCGTTTATTGATTAATTTACATTCATTTTAGACATCTTAGTATGCATTTTCTTGTTTCTTTTAAAAGGAAGAGCATTGTTATTCAGCTCAAAGTACTCTGACAAAAGAGTTGCCCTAATAGACATAAGAGTAGGAGGTACCATTGGGTCCAGTGGTAGGTACTACTCTATGCCAAACCAAACAATTTTTTGAGCCGAAAAATTTAGATTTCCTAAAAATTTTAAAATAAAATAAATTATTCTAACCCATTGAGAAAAAGGACATAAATATCTTACATAGCAACGTTGCATTATATTTAGTATATAAAATCATAATTTCATGAAATGAGGGGGAAATAGAAATAGAATGATGAATCTCAATTCATAATTTAATAGTTTTTGAAATGAAAATTGTCTGCTACATGAAATTAATATCGATCAAAGTTTATCTAAATGATATAAATGTCTCTCAGATAAAAAAAAAAAGGTTAAATTTCATGTATATCTTATATATATAATATGAATGTATATTCGTAATAGCATTACTCAAGTTTAATTTTGTTTATAATTTTGATAACAATAAATGTCATCGCTGAAAAAAAGGAAACAAGTATTGTTTTATTTGTGAGAAAAAAATTAATTTGTGTACGCTATTAGTTGAAACGTATGTACAATTAATATAGACAATAATCTTTTAATCATCTTACCTCCTTCTAAATATTCTATCAATAGCACTCTCTATTTCTTATAAGACTTAAGTGAGTTACCTTTAATATGGGTAATAGTTGTCATTTGTGAAATTAATGAAGAGATATGTTGGTTAAAGAAAAATTAAATCTTAATCCTTAAAGCTTTGAATCTCAACTCATTTCTCTAAGAAGAAATAGATTTCATATTTCAATAATGATTATGTAGAATGAGAGATTAAACACAATTCCATCCTTTTTTTTTTTTACAAATATGAGAATTTTTCGTTCCACAGTATTAAAATATATTTAAAATATCTTTAAAATACTTTAGAAGATTTTTAAAATATATTGTGAAATTAATTAGAGAATCAATTTTAGGAGTCAAATTTAATTTTTTTATATTTCTTAATTTATTTTCTTAATTGATTAAGTTTATTAGAATATAAATAGAAATTAATATTTTATCTTTTATAACACATCAAACACATCTAATACATCTTTCTCATATCAATCTAATAGACTAAGTGTGTGTTTGGATTAGAATTTATAAATTTGATTTTAAATTAATTTGATTTTACAGACTTGATTTTGTTGTTGAAAATTGAGTTTGTATGACTGTGATTTATATTTAAAAATATTTATCTAAAATGTAATTTTATCATAATTGAAATTGTTTAGATGATGCTGACGAAAATCACTTTTAAATATGTAATTACTAAAACTGATATAATTTCATATTATTTTATTTACATTATCCTTTTATTTAATTTTATTAATGATTTTTTCAATGACTAAAAAAATAATTTGTTAGTTTATTCAATAAAAAATTTAAAAAATAATTATTTTAATTATTTATTCATTAAAGAATTAAATTTATATTTGTTATTTTTTTAAATAAAATCTATATTATTTATTTATTAAAAAGTATTAATCATAAAGTGAGAGAGTCTGATTAGAGGTCTTCTTTACTCTCCTGTTTTTCAAGTCTTGCTCATTGGTGACTCGACGGGTGAAAAGGATAAAGTTGGGAGAGGGAAATTTTTGCTGTGAATTACACAGGGATCTGAACGCAAAGCAAGAGTATTTTGCTTCACATCAAACGGGAGTTCGGAGATAGAAGCAAGTTTGAGAAAACGATTGATCGGATAACCAAACAAAGTTTTTTTATAACAAAAGCTCGTTTAATATTGCAAAGTGGCGTTTGAAGCTTTCCAGTGCAAAAACAAACACAGCCTAATACTATTATTGAATATCTATTCTCTTTTATTTCTTTCCCTTACTTAAATTATATAATTTCAATATATAAAATGAAAATAAAATAAAATCATTATTTTTATGTATCAAACACCACGTTAATTACAATTGTAAGTTGATGTATATCAAATCCCAAACTTCGTTCAAATGCTTAATCTATCCTAAGTTTGACGCAGACGATATCAAAACTTTGTGCTTCAAGGCTAAGAGTAGGGGAAAAGTTAATCAAAATGTTAACTTTACATAAAGTTTATTTTTATGTTACACTTCGGGCATGACTACACATTTTGAATCAAAACGAGAAATTGGTAGTGTCTACCATCCTATCGTCCATTCTTAAGTACTTAGTGCGTATTTGTTTAACTTCACGATTGGAATCCCGTTTGGTTCCCCTTACCATGCTTTGATGTGTGCCATCATGATTTGGTAGAAAAGAGCAATGGGTGTAAAATTGAGAAGTACAAAAAAAACATGTTTGGAGTGTGTATTTTTTCATAAATACCCTAAATTCTTTTTACAATTTAACCTAAACACATGCAACTTAAACTCTTTTTTGATAATTACATATTTAAAATTAATTTTTATTAACACTGTCTAATCAACATAAATCACTTTTCATCACAAATCTACTTCTCAACAAACTAAATTTGCAAAATTTAATTTAAATACATTTTATACAAAATAGCTCTTCAAATAAAAATTATGACTCTCCAAATAGGTTTTTAAATTTATACGAAATAATGATTAATTTTTAAAATTAAAATGTTTTTTATATAAATTTATTTAAAATATTAATAAATATAAGACAGAATGAGTAAAATACAAGTTTTAAATATCTTAATAAATATAAATTTGGATCTTGATTTTAAAGATTTACTAGATGAGTAAAGACAAGTTATATTATATTTTGAAATATGAAAGACAAAGTAGGGTTGGACTAAGGCATGTCCTTATCTGTCTGATTATTTTTATTAATAAAGTGAGATTATCTATATTTAAATAAATAAATAAATAACATATAAAATGGCAAAGTGGGAAAAATAGCGACATGATAGCAGTATCTAGGTCTAGCATGTATGAACACTATTTTGGGATAGAATCTATACTGAGTTAAAGTTGGATCCCAGACCTCCATTAAAACTGAATCTGATGTCATGTTTCCATTTTCATATCCAAACCGATTTTCAACTAAGGTTAGTTGAAAAAACACATTCCATTTTTAGCGGCCCGATCAGGCAAGCACTCACAATCTAAGTTGCATTGTTGTCATTTTTGTGTCATTCTTGTTTTGTTTTGTTTTGTTTTGATTTTTTTTTTTTGTTTTTAAAAGAATCATGTTTGGTGGGACTAAAGTCTCTTCCTTCATTATTTGTCTTATTACGGTGGGTGTGAGCTTGGCAAAAATTTTATCTATTTATCTTTAGAATTTAACTCATTTAAAGTGAGATATTTATTTTAGAGATAAAATAAGTAATATTAATTCTTGATGAGAGTCAATGATTGAAATCATAATAAAATATATATACATGTATAATAAATTATAAGATGGTTAAAATTCACCTCCTTAATTTTTTTATTAATGGTTTATATCATTTACTTTATTTTCTAAAATAAACCCTCACTTTAAAAGAATTAAAACCTTATGTTTATATGCATATGTGGGTTTACCTCTGTCAAACAGGCATGGCTATGTAGGAAAATTGAAATATTAATAGAATAAATTTTATTTACAATGTTATAAATTTAAATTTTGTTAAACAATAATTTATAGGGAAGAACAGCTTCACTAATCCAAGTAAGTATTAATCTTACATAAAAAAGGATATGATGATACCTTATAAGAAAAAAAAAGAACTTTTAATTGTTTAAATAGAATTTTGTCTATTTTTTTTATTTTATTTAACATTTGTATTATTTTTCAAATGTGATTATGGGCTTAACAGTGCATTTGCTCAAGTAAATATTTTTTTATTTTTGTGTTAAAAGTAATTTTTTGATAAACATAAATATAACTTCATTACAAATTCACTTATAAACGAAATTAAGTTTATAAAATTAAGTTTATTAAAAAATATTCTACAATCTAATCCAAACACTATAAGTCTAGAACTTACGCACTATCATTTTATATTAAAGAAATATTAATTTTACATAAATATTTTTATCAAATAACTTTTTTACATTAAAAATGATAATGTATCGGTTTTTTACTAACTTAATTTACATAATTGTGTGACTGAGTTGGCAATACAATTTAACTTGTCTGTTTTATATTTTTGTCTAAGATTAGTTGCATATATTACTATTATAAAAGAGATTTTTTTCTTTTTTTTGGTACATAAAGGGATTTTCCTATTTGATATCAAATTTTTAATTTTTTAAAAAATTATTAATAATTAATTGACCACACATGAAAAAGAGATAAAGTTAATTATAAACACAAAAAAAATTTTATGACTAAATTCTACATATCTATTCTATAGAAAGGGAATTCCTTATCAACATCTTACGGCTTAAGTGATAAGCAAGCTTAATTTAAGCATATTAGAGGGTCTCTACAATGTCAATGGTTTAAACTCACATGAAAAGCCACTGTTGGGAGGAGCAATCTTACTACTCTAAACGATGTGTGAAGATATCTAGATAAGGACCAAAAAAAAAATACAAGAAAGGGGATTCTTTTATTTGGTCAACTTTTTGTATTTGACTCCTCTAAAGTAAAGAATTTATTTTAGAGGGTAAAGTAAAGAATATTAACTATTAATAAAAAAAATTAAGTAAATAGATTTTAACAACCTTATAATTTATTATACATATACATGTATTTTATTACAATATCAACCATTAATTTCTTATCAATAATTATAAATTATTACTTTTTTTTCTAAAGTAAATCTCTTTAGAGGAGTTAAATCTTTACTTTTTAATTTCTATAAAAATTATTAATAAATAATTGACTATTAATAAAAAAATAAAATTATAAACACAGACATTATTTTATAACTAAATTCTACAAATATTATAAAGGAAATTCTCTTCTTTGATATCAAATTTTTAATTTTTTTAAAATTATTAATAACTAATTGATCACAAATAAAATAGATATAAAATTATAAATACAAACATTTTTTATAACTACATTCTACGAGCAATCACAGCTACCTTCAAATGCATAGTTATCTTATTTTTATATATACTATTTTAAATGACTTTAAATGTATTTTGTTTTTTTACAAAATATTTTTATTTAAATTATTAATTCATAATAATAGTAAATTATAATTAATTAATTTATAAAATATTTATGTAAATAAAAATAATAAAATGTGAATTGAAGGTGTCAAGAAACTAGTATGAATAAAAGCTATAAATGCCCCCAAAATTTCTATTTTTATTTTTTTGAAGAAAGAAACACATAGTTTCGTTTTTCTTTGAATGATCAAACAGATTATGAAATATCTTACCTAAACATCAAGCATGGAAGGATTTCTTGGGTCTAATCAAATCTTATCCGAACCCAATTCGTGTAAACTACAGAAGAAGTCGTACATGGCTACGGGTTGAAATGAAACAATTTGAGTTAAAATTGGATTGGAGTGATCACCCAGTGATACGTGCCCAGCACATTCCAATTGATTTGAAATTGTCAGAAAATAAAGCAAGAAAATGAAAGCTTTTTTTGACTTTGGGATGATAATCATTAATCACAAATCCAACCATGCGACCCAAAGTAAAGTGATCTAATACCCATAGATTAATGAGGCAATTCCATCCTTGTAAGCAATGCCATTACCCAATTCAATTTGAGTATAATTTTTAATTTACTCTCAGTGGTTTTTTATGTGTTATTATATTATTAAATAATTTTAATATTATTTAAAAAGTTATTATCATTATTAAATTATTATAATAATATCACAATACATAATTAAATAATAATAACAAAATTTACATAAAAAGTTCACTGAAATTAAATTCTTGTCATATACACATGTTTAAGTTTAAAAGTTATATGCAATTATGCATCTCTTTAACTTTGATAAATTCCGAGTGAGATTCCTTATTCTTAGTTAATTGTTTTAATCACACCTATTTTTTTAGTAATCAGATTTTCTAAACTCATTCGTTTGTATAACACTGGCTAATTTAAAAAATAAAAAAGTAAAACTCTATTTTAGTCATCAACTTATCAGCCAATTCTCAATTCTTATTTTGACAACTAATAATAAGTAAAGTTTTGAGATTTTAATTTTACATTTAATATTAACCCTCCGACTTTGTCGTGATATGAACTAGCCAAATTAATTGTTGCACAATTAAACCTATCATTATACCTGGATAAAAATAAAAGGCTCTTGTAAATATTTGAAGTTATAGAAGTAATATGATATAATAAATAATAAAAAAAGTGATCATAATATTTAAAATTAAAATGAAATTATTTATTATTTAACTATATTTTAAAGTTATTGTATTTCTCCTCCATTATGAACATAAAGGCCTGTTATGACGGATTCATGGCAAGAAAAACAATAGTAAACAACGCTGGGTGTAAATTAATGGTTACACGCAGATAAACACTAACCATAATTTTCATATATATATATATATATATACACACACACACACACATACCTATTTTTATAACATTTTTATATTTAACCAATCATCACAAAAAAAACAATAGCACACAATTTGCTTGGTGAAAATTAACAGTGACAGACAGATAAACATCAATTTTAATAGGGTAATGATATATACAATAGCACACAATTTTCTCAGTGAAAATTAATAGTGACAGACAGATAAACATCAATTTTAATAGGGTAATGATATATAAATGTACAAAGCTTACTCATAAAATAAGTTGAATTGCCTTGAAAAAATTATCAATTAAAACAAAAATTAAGAGCTGACCTATATATTTATTTGAGGTACAAAATACTTTTTACTAAAAAAAAATGGATTGATAACATTAACGAGGTGTTTGATTTGAGAATATTTTACAAAACTTACTTATAGAATAAGTCGAATTGCCCTGCAAAAATTATCAATTAAAACAAAAGTTAAGAGCTGACCAATATATTCATTTGAGGTACAAAATATTTTTTACATAAAAAAAAATGATTGATAACATTCACGAGGTGTTTGGTTTCGCGAATATTTTTTCATTCCAAGAAATTCTTACATATGAATGTTGGATTTCCATGTTTTGTGATTTTTGTTCAACATTTTCATGTAAAAATAATTCTTGAAAATATTTTTTCCAAACCTGAACCAAACACTTCATAAAGATTGATTCAAAGTCATCATAATTAGGTTAATTAGAGTGGATGAAAATTTGAAAATGTATAAAAATAAACATGATTAAAATTAGAGGTATATGAAAACTAAAAACGAAGAGACAATTACAAAATAGATAAAGTTGAAAGAGTAAATTAGGTTAATTTCTTTTGAGATTTACTTAAACAGTTAAATTACACTTATTCTTTCTTTTATTCTAAAAGTTTTACAGATATCTCACGTTTAATTAAATTTTATTTTTTTTAAAAAATTGCATATATAAATTATTTCACACACGTATCACTTGTACTAGATACTAAATGTTAATATAATATTTTAAAAAAAGAATATATAAACTTCTTAAACTTTGAATCATCTATAAATAGATCTCTAAATTGTAAAATTATCTTAATTAATATTTAAACTATAATAATTACACAAATCAATTATTTCATCTACTTTTTATTTATTTTAAATTAAATAAAAAAATTAAAGTGAACAAAAAATAAATAAAATAATTAATTTGTGTAATTGTTATAACTTAAATACTAATTAAGATGATTTGAAAGTTTAAAAATTTATTTACAAATGACTCAAGATTTATAAAATATATATACTCTTTTTCTTAATTTTTAAAATTAGAGATATGCTGATATAAGGTGAGTGTGTATGAAACAAATCCAAAAAAAAAAAAATTATATCACCTAAAATTAAAAAGTATATAAATTTTTATCAAATTGGGGTTACAACAGAAGCAAATAAATAAAGACTATTTGACCAAAATGAAATGATTAAGGTTTGAATGCGCTTAGTATCGTTTAGAATGTCACGGGAGGAAGCAATGGGAGAATTTGAATTGATTGAAGGTTGTGAGAGAGACGGAGCAGGAAGAGTACATCCCCCATAACCCAAAACCAGTCCCCCTCATCAATCAAGGAATCATTATTAATTCATCTCCCTACGTCTCGGGTCAGTGCCAGGCAGCATCCTCTCATGCGAGAAATTATCGTATATTTTTAAAATATAATAAATATATACTTTAGAATATATTATCACTCTTAATTTTAAGTTTTTAACTTAAAAATTATATAATTTTTTTTAAAATTAATGATAAAGATATTTTTTAAAACACGTGTTTATTAATATTTTATAAATATACAATAATTTCTTCTCTCATACTCTTTGGTTTACTAATTTAGTTATTGCATATTTGAAAATAACTTATTTTTTTAAAAAAAATTAATTTTTTTAAAACATTGTAACTTCTAAAAATGTTAAAATATTCATAAGTGTACAAATTATATAATAATATAATTTAATAAATATAATATTAATTTTAAAAAAACTGTGCGTTAAGTTTTAAGTATTGATAAATTTTTTTAATTTAGTTAGAAAAAAACAATGTAAAATATAAAATTACAAATCCAAAAAGTTAAATAACTCAAAACAAAAGTAAAAATTAATAAATGTAACAAATAAATTGAGAACTTAACAAAATATAAATTGATTAAGAATCAAAATTCATTAAGATTAATTTTAATCAACTATATCAAATATTATTCTCAGATAATTATTTCATGAATATTTAATGACTAAACATGTGTTAAAAGAAGATATATATCGATTATGTCTTAAAAATTATAATTAAGTGTATGTTTTACTCTTTTAATTAAGAATAATTTATCATATCATCAATTATTTTTCTATTTAAAAATCATAATTGATGTCTAATAATTACCATTAATACTCAAATAATAAGAACAAACTCAAAGTATGAGAAAAACAAATATGACTAAATCCATCC
This sequence comes from Castanospermum australe, assembly GCA_019955255.1. Lineage (NCBI taxonomy): Eukaryota > Viridiplantae > Streptophyta > Magnoliopsida > Fabales > Fabaceae > Castanospermum > Castanospermum australe. The sequence goes on along the minus strand of NSJW01000277.1, from coordinate 70,062 downwards.
AAAACTTTATTTAAATTAAGGACAAAATAATAATTATTAAGATATCTAAAATTAGGTAATAGCAATCTAACATATTTTCAATTAAAATTAACAAGGTTTCATCAGTACCTTAACAAACAAAACTAAATAAACGTACAAGATTTAAAAAATAACATGTCTTTAATCCTTATATGTCTTTAATCCTTATCCTCTTGTATAGTGTGGTATCCTCTCACATTGTGTCTAAAATCCCTGGACTTGCCTCTTTTTGGGTTGCCCTCTTTCAATTGTGTCATGACTCTCTTTTTTTAACCATTTAGGTTTTCTTTTTATTCAAGGTAATATCTTTACTTGATCATGATATCTCTTTTGAAAATTATATATTTAAAATTAAATCAGCATCATATTTGCTGCAAATCCTTAATGTTTTGCAAGATACCACAAATGAATTAGAATTAATAGCTTTTAAGAAAAATAATCAATAATGTTACAAATTTATTAAAATTAATTCAAATCAAGACATAATAAAATTAATTTTCATATAAAAAAAACTTATAATTTTAGGTTATTATAAAAGACTCTCTTAAAAAATTTTTAATTATAAAATAAATTAATTCAAATATATATATAAATTGAGTATAAGTAACTCTTTTATAATTTATCAACGTGCCTCTTTTTTTCTTATTTTTATTTCACTAAAATCTTTTAGTATTAATATGTTCTTCAAAAATATTTAAAAATATTGATGCAATTATCACGACATTAACAGTTATAAAAAAATATAATATGTAAAATAAATTTCTTTAAAAGTAAATTTTAGCACTTTAATTTATTTTTAATAATAAACATTATTAATTTATTTATTAATTGTTAACTTATTATGAATTTAATTTTTATCTACTATTAGTTTAAAATTATTTTATATTATTATCTAATCATATATTACTTAATATTTAACTTTTTAAATTTTTTTATTTTAATTAATCTTTTTTAATAATTTAATAATATATAATTAGATGATAATATAAAATATTTTACACTGATAATAAATCAAAATTAAATTTATTTATTATTATGTTTGACGATTTAAATAACATCAATAATTTGAACATTTTTTTATGAATTTTAAATGATTAATATTGCTATAATAAAAGATTACAGGCTTTTTTATATAAATTTTTACTAATTAATATGCTTAAATTTGTAAAATTATTTTAATTTAAGATGACTTTTAACTTTAAAATACAAATATAAAATTTATATGTATTTATAAATTAATGTATAACGTGAAAATTATAGATTTGGATTCCTTACAGTATTGCATGATGCAGTTAAAGAGAGAAAAAGAGCATGTTAGACTCAAATATAATATTATTACATTTACTGTAGTATAATTTTATCATATTTAATATAAATAAATAATTACATATCTTTTTTAATAATTTATTATATATAAAATATTTTTTATATAATTTAAACAAAATATATTATTTTAAAATTATTTTTTATTTAACATATTTAAATATAAAATTAATTTTATCACAATTTAATTTAAAAAGAATCAAATTATACGTATAATTAACTATTAAACTAATTTTTTTCATAATTAATATAAATATACATTAAATTTTTAAATAATTATTATTATAATTAAAATTCTTAAATTATAATACAACGAACGAACGAATGAATAATATTATAAAAAAATTAGTTTAATTTAAATTTATTCTAACACATCATTATAAAATTTTACTTTTTAAATAATTAATATAATAATTGAATTTATTTAATGATATAAATATATAATTAAATAATAATATAAAAATATTTTATATTAATAACAAATCAAAACTAAAACAAAAAAATTTAAAAAAATAATGAATCAAAATGAAAATTTGAAAAATATTGAATTACTGTCTTTCTCGATTCACATCTCTCGTTCTTTATTTTTTTGGGATAATAACATCTCTCGTCCTTTCAATCATATTAAGATTTTTTTTATAATTTTTTATATAAAAATAATAATATAATAAATAATAAAAAATATATAATATTTTTGATTATATACTTATTGAAAAGAAAAATAACAATATATGTTGGGAAAGGATAAAATCTTCCATCCCTCTCGTGTATGAATGCCCAATTTCCATTCAACATCTATCTCTCTGTCTGTCTCATCTGTCGTTGTGGGACCCCACTGTGCTCCAACCAGCGGCGCCATTAGTCCTTTATTTTTACTTGATTTCCAACTTCACCCACCCCCTCTCTCTCTCTCTCCCTTGAAGCCCACATTCCCTTTTCAGTTTCTTCGCAGCGCTGGGCCCTTGCTCTATTCTCCTCTCCTCTTCTCCAAGCTTCCTTCGCTCTGTGGCTTTGCTTCCTACTCTCTATTTTATCACAATAACCCTCCGAATTCCCAACCCTGCGCCAATCACAGCCTCCGATTTGGGCACTCTTGAGCATAGAAAATTCAAGAAATTCACAAGAAAGCAATGAAAGGTGAAGAATATGCACAGGAGCAATAGCCAACAGAGTGAAACGCCCAATATGTTCTCGAAGCTTCACCAACAGCACCAATCCCAGCCCCAAACCCAACACCTCCCTTTCCCACTCTCCCGCGAATGCCAAACCTCCGAGGATGACGATAGCCGCAGCGGCGGCGGCCCCACCCCCAGCGCCGTCCAGAAGCTCGGCTCATCCGGCGACGGAGCCACCATCGAGGTCGTCCGGCGTCCCAGGGGTCGCCCTCCCGGATCCAAGAACAAGCCCAAGCCGCCCGTTATTATAACCCGCGACAACGAGCCCGCCATGAGCCCCTACATTCTCGAGGTGCCCGGCGGAAGCGACGTCGTCGAAGCCATCGCCCGGTTCAGCCGCCGCAAGAACACCGGCCTGTGCATCCTGACCGGCTCCGGAACTGTGTCTAACGTCACTCTCCGTCAACCCTCCGCCACTCCGGGTGCCACCGTTACTTTTCACGGCCGCTTCGATATCCTGTCGATATCCGCCACCTTCCTCCCCCAGCAATCGGGAACCTTGCCGGCGGTTCCCACTGGCTTCTCCATCTCCCTCGCTGGACCGCAGGGCCAGATCATCGGAGGGTTGGTCGCTGGCGGTTTAGTCGCCTCGGGGACGGTGTTCGTGATTGCGGCTTCGTTCAACAGCCCTTCCTATCACAGGCTGCCCTCCGAAGAGGACGCGCGGAACTCGGTGTCGGGCGCCGGCGATGGGCAGTCGCCACCGGTCTCCGGAGGCGGCGGGGAAAGTGCGCACGTACCGGCTGAGTCGTGTGGCATGTCTATGTACAGCTGTCACCTGCCCTCGGATGTGATTTGGGCTCCGACAGCTCGACCACCACACCCACCACCTTTCTGATCAATCACTTGGGCTTTCCTTTTTTGGAAGTTTGTGGCTATTGTGAATTAATTCTGGGTGCTGTTCCTTTTCCCCTTTCCTTTTCTGTCTTTTTTTTTTAAAAAAAAACTTCGTTGATTCTAGTTATAATGCTGCTGTTAGCTTATTAAACAGAAACGCTAGTTTAGAGTAGCGGTATTCTTTTTATCTTCTGGGTATGAATTTTTGAGGAACTAAACTGCAACACGTGCTGAGATTTTGGTTTTGCTTGTGATGACAGAAAACTCAAGATGGGTTATTAGAGCTGGTTACCCTTGCTCTTAACAATATTCAATGGTGTATGGCTCCTGAAACTTCAAGAATCAACCTTTCTTTTGTATTATAACTAGTGAGGAGCCCGTGTTGGGCACATTTGGATACCTAGGTAGGTTGTTCTGGTTAGATTAGAGTTTTCATAGTGGGGTTTGGTTGGATTGGAAAAGGGTATGTTTGGGAATGGGTAGAGGTTTTTGCTTTGAAGGTTGGGACTGAGAAAATCTGTACACACTGTGCCAGAGGCATGCCTGGTGCGTTATTGGATTAAGATAACGCTGACTAGCTTGCTAGCTGGTGACTGCTGCCCTGAATGGCTCATCGAGTTGATATAATGTTCATCGTTTCAGACCAAACTTTCTTGGTTCGGAAAAAGTGTGTGGCAGTGGAGAACGTGGCTAGGGTTGTGCTTGCCAGTTTCTTTTCAGCGGCAACGGTTGCAGCAGCAGCAGGCGTCGTCTCCTCCTGCAGCGTTGCTTTATCCAATACGTTCTTGAAGGCTCTTAATTGAGAAACCCGCTCCTTCTCTTTATTTCTCCATCTCATTGCTTTAGATCTGATCTACCTGTACTTTGTTTTGTCTCTTTCTTGGTCGTCTTGCTTTTCTTGCTCTCTCTCTCTCTCCCTCTGATTTCAATTAAAGAGAAAGAGAAACTTTGGAAAGTAAAAGCCAAGTTGGAAGTTCCAATTAACAACTTGCTGCGACTGTGCATGCACTTTTTTTGCATCACGGTGTGGAATCTTATTCTCAGCAGGGATGTTACTGAAAGTTCCGAAGTTTATAATGCGCACAGAGAATTTGACATTCATCTGTGAGATGATCGCTGTAATTTATTGCATTGCGGTGTGATCTTATCCTTGGCATTGGTTTGTGTTAAATCTTGCTATCCTGTTGTCTGTAATTTGACATGCATCAATGAGATCTCTGAGCAGAAGTTGGCTTTGTTTTTATGGTTTGGTTTTTAGACGGCGACGGTGTTGTAGGTTATGCGTTCTTCAATGATGCCCATGTCATGTGGATTCAAATCATCATCATAAGAGTATGGTGGATCTGTGCTCCAATTTTGTGCCCTTATACTTATTTTTGATAAAACAAGTATATTAGTATCGACTCACTGAAAAAAAAAATTCCTCAGAACTTTTAGAGGATTATACTTAACTATATCTAATGATTGAGATTTAGTTTAAATTGTATTATATAATATTTTATATTTAATTTAACAGTAAGTATAATTACGTAATTTATAATTATGTAACTTACACATAATAATTTCAGTTTCAGTGAGTTGGGTTAAGTACATTTAAGAGTACATAAAACTTTCTCTTCACTGAATGGTTCGAACCAACATAATGTTTGGATATTATCAATCGACACGGGTTATTAATTTTTTTAAATATTGATGTATATTTATAATATAATTTATTAAATTTTATATATATTAATTATAAAAAAGTAATTTAAATTTTATTATATAATATTTTATATTTATTTTAAAGATAAGTATAAATTATGTTATTGACGAATTATAATTTCAGTGAATTAGATATAGTACTTTTATTGAGGAGTTACACCAATTTATTTACAGTTTGGATGTTTGATAATTCTTTTTCTTTTGTCTATCAGTAAGTCATCAACGAGTTATATATATAATGGAAAATAACTTAGTGTTTTTCTATAAAATTCTCCGATAAAAATATCATATGAATGTAGGCTCTCACAATCACCACATAAAATTTTACCAATTAAGCTGACACTTTTGTTTTTGTTGCAAACTTAAGCTGATACTTTCCTAAATTAGATTTCAGTTGCGTAATATTTTTTAATTTATGTTACTCAGTAGTTATGTTACATAGTTTTTGCCCCCATTTAGAGCAAGTGATCAATGAAGTTAATAGAAGAGTGATTAGCATAAAGCCAAAATTTCAACGATTCAAAAGAGAGGGCGTCTTTCAATCATATATCTTAATTACAAACATGGTACTCAGTGATAAAATTATTTTTTAGTATCCAAACTTTTAATTTTAACTTTTTATTTGATATTAAAATGCCTATTATTATTATTATTATTATTATTATCATCTTCATCTTCTTCAAAAAGATTTGCTATTTTAAAAAAATTTAAAATCTAATATGAGGAGGAAGGAGTAGATTTTTTTTTTTTGGCCATAGAGGACATATTAGATTAAAGTTGAGACCAAATGACCTAGTAAAAATTGGAGTAAAAAATCAAGCAAATCTTATAAAGAACTTATTGCCACTTCAGCTTTCAGTTAACAGGATATTTGTTTTATTGAAAGTAATGAGGTAATTAAGGGTAATATTTAAGGAAAACAGTAGAAGAGTAAGAAGACAGATATCCTAAAAGAAACTTATGCAAATATACAATAATATAGTTTAAAGGGTAGGTATATGCACCATATTAAAGGATATGTATTCGCGGGTGCTTTAATTCAAATTTGCCAACAATTTGAAATGATAAATACACAATATAATACTCTTGTTGATGGGAAAATGTGAAAAAACATTCAATATATAGTAATAATTTATAACCCTCACAATGTAAAATATTCTTTTGTTATATACTCTAAAAGCTTTACAATCGAATTCACTTTTACAAAAAGAAAAAGTTATCATTTGTTACAGCGTGGAATTATAAATTTACTCTATGATTGCATGGAATGGAGTAATTAATAATAAAATGAAGTAGTAAAAGAGTCTTAACCTATTATTTGAAAGTCTTTCAAGTAATAGAGTGGAATGATTAAGGAAAGAAAATTCAAAACACTTCATACAACTTAAACTCTTCAAGAAAATTTATAATCTACTCAACTTCATTAATAATCATTGTAACTTTTAAATAATAAAAAGAAACTATTCTCCGTTCTGTCATTAAAATTTTTAAATAATAGAATAGAATTTTTTTATCTTTTCACTTCACTCTAATCTAAACAAATTTATTATAAACTACTCCACTTTATTTTCTTCAAAACTCTCAAGTATATTAATCTTGCTCTTATTAAAATATTTAACTTAAGAATATTACATTTCGATGATTTTCTAAATTCATGACCTGAATAACTCGTAATGCATGCCAATACTATTTTTAATATTTATGTTATATAGTATTAAAAAAATGTGACACAAATATGTGTATATAAGAATTTAAAATGGAGACAAAACTGAAGAGATAATGTGATGATAGATAATAGAGGATGTGGTTATTTAAAAAAGGTATTTTTTATTGTATTTATCTATTTTGTTTTTATAATCATGTGATGCTGTTAGTTCATTTACCATTTAAAATCAATAATTTTTATAGTTCAAAATTTCAAATTTTATGTTATTCGTTGATTTTGTTTTTTATGTATAAAATAATAATAGCATAAAAATAAATATTTTATTAATTTATTTTTATAAATTATATTTTTCATATGATATAATCTTTCGAAGTAACTATAATTTTTTTTGGGTGACAGAAGCAACTATAATTTTATGACAAACTCATTATACCAAAGAACAAAATGAAATACAGAAGGGAAAGGGACAGGGGTGGGGGGGATAAAACAATTTTCTTACTGTTTCTCTTGTACGAAGTTTTTTTTTGGTTGCTAATTCTTTTTTTTTTATTCGGTTGCTTCTTGTACGAAGTTTTGTACATTTTAATTTTTGAAGAAGTTTTGGTGATAAAGTGGTACGATTTACAATATATGAATTGGATATTAAATCGGCAAGGTTTCGAATCACAATTTGATTAGTTTAACTGAATCAATAGTGAAATTAGATAATGTAATAATTAAATAATACATATGAATAAATTTAATGACATAAATTATAAAAAGATATTTTATAACTCACATTCATAAACATTTTTTCTATTCATAAATTCATTTTTTATTTATTGTTAAAACTTGAATGTAAAACATGAAATAAAATAAAGAAAAAAGCCTTCATTAAATTAATTAGTGTAGGAAAAATAGTAAAAGGTAAGGAGCAAAAAATAGTCAAAGTTACCATAAAACTTGAAGAAGAAGGAATTGTCTAGTCAAAGAAGATAGATCACGTTTGAGGAAAAGAAAGAGAAAAATGACAAAATTTACTTACGTTTTTAGTGGTTTGAACGGTTTAATTTAATGTTAATTCAATGCTTTGATCAGTTTTCACAGGTTAATTAAACGTCAGGCTCACATTGGTTGGAATAAACCACTTTTAGAATGGTTGAACCTGAATGTTGATGGCTCATGTGGTAGTGATGATTTCAAAATGAGATGTGGTGATGTGTTACGGGACTCTGATGGTAGGTGGATTTAGGGTTTCTCCAGAAGTTTAGACAGCAGTTGTGTGATTATAGCTGAACTTTGGGCCTTTGTTTCTGGTTTTCAACTCGCTTGGGATAATGGAGTGTGACGTCTTTGGATTGAAGGTGATTCTCTCACAGCGATCAACCTAATCTTGAAGGGGTGCCCAGACTCTCATCCATTTCTAATGCTGGTTGATCAAGCTAGAGATTTTTATTATAGATCTTGGGAGGTGCAGTTATCTCATATTTACAAGGAGGATAATGTTGTTGCGGATTGGCTGGCAAATAAGGCATGTAGATTTCCTTTGGGCATGCAGTTTTTTTCTTCTATTCCTACTGGGTGTGATTTGTTAGTTTATGACGATATGTGGGGTGCTAGACTCCCACGTCGTATTGTGTAGTTACTTTTTAAAGGCCCATTATGTTCCACAAAAAAAAAGGCTAACTAAATCGATGACATAAACGGTTCATGGTTTAACCAAGTTGATCTGATTTGATTTTTAAAATATTACTAAATAGTTAGAGTTATTTTGACAAAATATTTTTAGAATTGGCATATATATTGAGTCTTAGATATATAATGAATAGCCACTATTATTTTATTTTATCCAATAACTACTTATAAATCTAAGTGAATACTATTTAATTTTATTGAATTTATTTTTTACCGTGAAGCACTCATGAAATTAAAAAATTGTCTAAATTACCCAAAACACTCTTTGTATTTTATTGAATTCTAACATTACTTAATAAAAATTTTCTCTAACACAAAAAAGAAATAATAACGAAGTAAATGAACAATATTTGCTTATAACTTTAGTGTAGGGAAGCCATTTACTTCGCATAGAAATATAACTGGGAAATGAAGTATAATAAAAGTTAATAATTAATAAATAGTCATGCACAAAAATCTTTATCATCACTTTCATAATTTTAGTAAAAATATATAAAATTGAATATATGCTTGGGTTTTGTTTCTTTTCCTAGTAAGTCGATCACTTGCTAGTTAATTTGAGTAATGATGCAGGAGTAAAATCAGAATTATACAGCAAAAGCGTAGATGAACAAGCGAAATGATTTGTAAAGATAAGAATATGTGGTTAATGAATAATGAGTGATTATCAGAGAATGCAGAGATCTGAAGTTGTTGAAAAATTTGCAGGAATACAAATGAAAGTTCGTTTGCTACATATAGGCGTTTCAGTTTTTACATAATTACTCAATAGAGGAACATAAATTACCTCGGACTGCAAAAATATGAGTAATGCTATATAATAAGAAAAAATAATTAAATTTTTTTATAGAATTTAGACAGAATAAAAGAGAGTTGTTGTATAGAATTAAGTAGTGAAACTACTCACTAAACCAAGAATAAAAAGACATATCAAATTATTTTATTAAAAATTATGACAAGAAAGTTTTAATTATATAATATTTTTTTGAAAATATATAATCAAACCAAAGATTTCTGCCCTTTCCATATTTCATCTAGGCAGCGGCGAAACTTGAAGAAAAAATTTGAGGGAGTAAATATGAATAGTAGGGTGTTTGGAAATGATTTTTTTAAAGGAAAAAACGACTTGTCTTATGAGAAAAGCTTTTATTTTTTTAAAAAACTTTTTACAACATGTTTATTAAGTTTTTAAAATAGTTTATAATTTGTAATTATTTTGATTATATTAAAAACTGATTATAATTTTAAGCTGAAATTTGAATATTATAATTATAATCCAACTTTGATTATTTCAGTATTGGGCACAAATTTACCAAGTCACGTAGTATAAATTTACTATATTTAATCTAAACAAATCATTCATGCCCTTTTTAGTAATTCATTATATAAAAGTGATTTTTTATACAATCAAAACAAAATATAATATCTTAAAATTATTTTTTAGTTAACATATCTAAATATGAAACCGATTTTATCATAATTAATTTTAAAGAAAATTGATTATACATATAATTAATTATTAAAATAATTTTTTTTATAACTAATTCAGACACATACTAAGTGTAAAGGATAGGCAAAAAAGAAAAAAAAAACTACCATAAATATAATTTTTCATTAAACAATATATTACTTACTTATCTTATTATAAATTAATTTTAACTTCTAAATTTGTAATAAGTGAGATTCTATGTTGATTATTCATTATTGATTGTTTGTCATTGTCTTAAAAAAAAAAGGGAAAAAACGTAAAGTTGAAGAGAAAAATTTAATAACTTTCTATCCAAATAAATATACATTACTAGGTATAAAAGTAAGACATCTGTTTATAAACAATTCAATGCCAATGATATTGAAAAAAAATTAAGGAAATAAAAGCTAGAAAGTATACAATTTTTACATATATCTTACGGGGGGTAGTAAGATTTTTTTTCTTTTTGTGTTCATATATTTCTACAGATTTTTAAAAATTTTGGGAGCCATGGCTCTTCTGTCATAACTAAGATCCGTAAGTGCATCTACGTCATTCAAACTACAACTAATTAAGCTTGTGTTTGTGTCTATTTACGTGATGAAGGCTTAAACAAACTCATTGACCTATCAAATGTTACTAGAATGTATACGAATGATTTTATATATTTAATACTTAGTCATAAATATTTACTAGAATGTATACGAATAATTTTATATATTTAATACTTAATCATAAATGTTTTAATGTTATGTGAAAAATAAATTATTTTAAAAATTTAAATTGTTAAAAAAAAAATATATAAATAATTTTATATCCCTAACAACGAACAAGTAAGATTAGATGGCGTGAAAGATAACGGGGAGCCACAAGATGAAGAGGAAAACGAGCAGCGCTAGCATCAAATCCCAGCAGATTAAATCCGCAACACCGTTTTGTTTATATATCACAATATAAATAAAATTTTGTGGCAGTAAAACCACCACGACATGAAAATACTTACAACTTGACAAAGTTTGTGATTCAACCAAAGTATTGTGGGGTTCAGAATCGCTACAAATTTACTTCAATCATAACTAAATATTTAAACAACTAAATATTTAAACTCTCTGGTGTTCATTTAACCGCAAAAAATAGCATATACGAAATAACCATTACATATGCATAATTTTTTTTTTTTTTTTGGTTTCATACTCTTGGTCGTATATAAATAAAGACTCTAGGTACGCAAAAATGAATTTAAATTCCAGTCTTTTTTTTTTTTCTTTTTTTAATTCTGTCTTTTAATTAAGTGCTAATAAATTATTAAAAAAATATTAATATTTAAAAAAATTTAATATTAATTAATAAATATTTTTTTTATTAATTTATTAATACTTTTTTAAAAAGACAAAGTTAAGAATAGACAAAAGGGACATATGATTTGAATCCCGTGATAATATGATAAACAAAAAAGATATACATTAATATAGATATTGCTCCATTTTAGCTAGATCGTTTGCATTAAGATCATATATGATTTAATTCAGTAACAAAAGTAGTTTATTGGACACATTCTAAAAATTGAAAGTGTCCATTTAAATTGGTATAGGTGTCAAGATTATTCGTAAAAATGTCAGGCACTTCAAAAAAAAAAAAGAGTAAAAGGTTTGAGTATTACTTTTTATGTAGCTAGCCAGCTAGGAAGAATGGAACAAAGATAAAAAGAAAAGTACGTTGAGAAAAAAAATAGTTGTTCGAAGCCAAATTATTCCAAGTTGGATTATTCGGACTAATTGACTAACGTGTAATGCTACAAGATCCACGCACTCATCTTCCTTCATAGTGCTCTGCGCTTATTCTATTGACCATTTTCTACCACATTCGGGGAGGCGTTTATGTTATCTAAACGAGCATTTGAGACTTAAATGAGTTTTCGTTTATATTTTGAGTGTATTTAAGTGATCGTTTATATTATTCAAATGAGTTTTTGAAGTTTTAAAATAATTTTTTATTTATTTTCAATCATATTTATTTTAATATTTATATTATTTTTAAAATATTATTTTAGTTTTAAAAGTTTACTTAATTTAAAATAATTATTTTTTATTTTTAAGTTAAATATAATTTTTAAATATAAATTATTTTACTAAAATTTATTTCTAACTAAAATTAAGCTTGTAAAAATAAGTTTATTCAAAATTAAATTTATAAAATTTAAGTTAAATACATATTTTATCTTATTTATTTTGATTTTTATATTATTTTTTAAACATAATTTTTAGTTTAAAAATTCTGAAGCAATTATTTTATAATTTTAGAACCTTAAAAACTAAACTAAATTTTCGTTTGATACATTATATAAGTGATGTATATTATAGTTTATTATATAAATTATATTATATATCAATAAAATATTATATAATATAATAATCGATCAAAATAATTTTATTTAGTATTGATTCTATAATAATAAAAAATTAAATTATTTTATTTTATATAATTTTATATAATTAAAATAAAATAAAATTATTTTGATCAAATAAATTATTATTTTAATATTTTATTTAAATATAAATAATATTAATTATATATATTATCTGTTCTTTATTATTATGTATAAAACGGAGCTTAAATTCAATAATAATTACTTAGACTCAAAACTCACTCTTGACTAAACGGGAGGCGCTCTATCCAGATCTGATCTTTTTGTTTTTTTCTGGAAAATTTTGCTCAAGTCAGGCACTTCACGCGAGCTGATAATAATCATTCAAATCATGGCTTCCGATCAATATCTTAACAAGAGCGGGTGGAATCCTGCTCGATAGTTGCCACCACGGTATACCAATTCAATTTTGCAACCCTTTTTGGGCACCCACTCCATTTTCCTCTTGCGCACACTGCTCATCCTAATGATTCATGTTGACTTTGTTGCTTCTGTGTCGGCGAGTAATTTGCAACGTCCTCATTTTTTTCAAAACCAGATTTGTACATTTGGTATGCAGCTAGATGACTAGATCCTTTGTACTTGGAAACAATAAAAAAGATGTTTCGCATCTACCAAACCCATCGTTGCTTTATTCGCCTCCATAGTTAGGTGTGATTCAAAGGGTTGAATCTTCACCCAACAAATTAATTTAATTAGTGTATATTTTGATCAGGTTTATAAATTTAATTTTTAATAAACTTAATTTATAAACTTAATTTTAATTAAAAATAAATTTAATTAAAATAATTTATTTTTAAAAATATATTTAATTTAAAAATAAAAATAATTATTTCAGACTAAATTAATTTTTATATTAAAATTACATTTAAAAAAGATATAAATTTTAAAATAAATAATAAAGAAAATAACTAAACTTTTTTGAGCTTCTAATAATAACCGGTTTGAGTAAAGTAAACACGTGTCCAAATTTCAAAGAGTTGAGTGACTCAAAGTTGAATCTTCACCTAGCAAATTAATTTAATTTGTGTATATTTTGATCAGAATTTACAAATTTAATTTTAAATATATTTAATTTTGTAAATTTAATTTTATTTAAAAATAAATTTAAATAAAGTGATTTATGTTTAAAAATAATCATATTCAACTCAAAAATAAAAAATAATTATTTTAGATCAAATTAATTTTTAAAATTAAAATTATATTTAAAAAATGATATAAACACTAAAATAAATAAAAAACTATAAACTCGTTTAAACTTTTAATAAATCATTTGAATAAAGTAAATGTCTGTTGAAACACACTCTTAGTGCATGCAAGATCTTGTGGAGGTTGAAGAATTCCAAAATCTTGAAAACACAATTTATATAATATGTAAATTTCATGAAAATCTTCGAAGAAGTTCAGACCACTAGCTAGTTTTAGCTTGCAAAAAAAAATTAAAAAGAACATTTTGAAATTTGAGCGGTGATCGTGATTCCTTTCATAGGTGCCAACTAGGTGCCAAGTTCGGTCATGGTTCTTGGCCGGCACCTATCTTCTCTCAACTAGACAAAGAATAGAAAAGGATTTAAGAGAACTTTTCAGTGTACGTTTGCTTACTTTAAATATTTAATTTAATAATTAATATATCTTATTAACTTTTTAAATAATAACATATATTTATAATATCATTCTTTAAATTATATATATATATTAATGATTAAATAAAATATTTAAAATAATCAATGAATATTTTAGATTTTTTTATATAAATATAATAATTTTTTATTTATTATAATATTTTTTATATTATTTATTAAAATACATTAAAAATTGTAAATGTTGAAAATCATTCTGTTTTAAGATAATTTTTGACCAACAATAAATAAATTTTTTTATAATTAATTTTAAAATTATCTTAAATTAAAATAATTTTTTAATTAAATATAAAAAAATAATAATTTTATTAAAAAATATAAACAAAAATTTTTTTAATAATTATTTTAAAAATTATCATAATTTATAATAATTTTCAAATTAATTATTACAAAAATATTTAATGTAAGTATGAAGTTATCTTCAGTCAAGATAACTTTTGACGTTTATAATTTTTAATATATTTTAATAAATAATTTTTAAAAAATAAATTATGATAAATAAAAAAAGTTTTATATTTATATATAAAACTTGAAAATTTCTCAGTGAATAAGACAAGACAGAAAGAAAGCAAACTTTTCTTTAAACGAGGCTGATGGCGATGTGTATCCTGTGCATTATTACGTTAGGCAATTTTTTACAGACATATGTATGGCCAGCAGCAAAATCCAATTGTGTTTGTGCCCATTACCCACAATTGCAACACATGCAACCTCGTCGATCGGCTTCTTCGCCTTTGGCTGAACCTTGTTTACTAATTTGTTTATCTGTGTGCGTTTTATTTGTTAGCTAATAATGATCAATCTTTGTTTTGCTGCCCATGCATGCATGATGCATGTACCCTCCATGCTGCATTAAAATGTGTCAATTACTTTTGTCTGCTTGTATCTTCTTGTAAAAAAATAAAAGTAGGGGATTTGAATTCTTGTTATACATACAGAGAGCATTGAAAGGATTTTGCTGTTTTAAAAGGAGAGATTACTTTAAAGTAAAAAGTGAAGGGTGATACTATTGAAATTATAATAAAATATATATTATATTATCAAAATTAATTTTTTGATTTTTTTTATAAATAATTATTATTCTTTATTTTTTAAAAATAAATTTTTTATTTTAGAAGAGTTAAATTCTTACAAATATCAACATAAATCTAGGATAAATATGATTTATTGAGGATGATACATGTATAAAGTCCTCTTTCCCAAAGGTAAACAAATCAGGGAAATCAAATATCTGTTAAATTACATGAATTATATTTGATAAAATTTAATTTAAATTTCTAATATTATAAGAAAGATTTGTTTGAGATAGTTATCTACTTCTTCTGCTTTGATCAATTACTTTTGAGTGAAACGTTATTTTTTATCAATATCTATTGTAATCCAAAAGGGGCGAGAGTTGAAACAGTAAGCAAAAATATAATAAACGTTTAGGGGTAAATGTTATATACATTCGAATATAAAAAATGTTATATAAATTATTTTACGTTAATATGTATTTGTTTCTGTATTATTGATTTATTCTAACCGTATTAAACATTGTTATATAAAATTGTATAAAATTTTATAATTATTTGCATATTTAAATATCATTAATATAATATTATTCAAGTGTTTAATTGTTTGCCGAAACATCCACCAAATGGGTAAATAAAAGCAGTTCAGGTTGACTGAATCGGAATTCGGTGTCTAGTGGCATAAATAGAGTGGGGCACTGCGGTGAGGTACGCCTTATCTTTCTACAACGATAAATATGTTGCCAGGTTCAATTATTTATTTATTTATTTTAAAATTGAACTATTTATGCATCGCTTTGGATACTTATAAAGAACATTGTATAAATCAGATTAGACCAGATTTGATTAGTCAGTCCAATTGAAAAACTTATAAATTAGTCATTAAACTGGTTCGATTGAAACTTTAAATTATTTTTTGTATCAATCTGTTTTGACCCGCTCAACCAGGTCGACCTGCTCAGTTCAACCGCTTTGACCCGCTCAACCCGCTCAATTTAATTATTTTGACTCACTCGAACTGTCCGGTTTTAAACCATTTTTAATTATTTTTTTAATTTTTTATTTCATTTTATACTGATAAAAGAAGTAAGGAATGAGTGAATTTGAACAGAATTATTGAATTTATATTATTTTTTAAACATGCACAAAATAATTTAATTTATACTCTTTGTTTGTTAAAAATAAGTTTGTCTATAATATTAGATTGTAATATTAAATTATATACTCTTTAAATATTACAAATGAATTGTGTTATATTAAAAATATAAAGTACCTTCTTATATAGTAAGTTTTTTTAAATTTTTTTTTCTTTATTCAGTTTTTTTGATTCGACTGCTTAACTCGTGATCAAACTACTGACTCAATGACTGATCAAGTCGACCTTTGGTTTAGGTTATACAACTATGATAGAGAGTTTCACTCGAAATAAATTTTGTGCTTGGATAAGATTTTATAAGATTTATTTTGAATAAACTTAATATAAAGTAAATTTAAGTATAATAATTTATGTTTGAAAATAAATTAGGTTTGTTGCAAAAGTAATTAGGAACATTCACTCTACATGAAACAGACTAAAATCACTTCAGCAAATTAGAATTCTAATAGAACGAATTTTATTTGTAATATAACGGATTCAAATATTACTAGAAAATACATAAAATGCCCACTCAAATATGCAGTAAGTGAAATTCACAGATTTTTTTTATAGTTAATATTTCTTGTTACATGTACTTTTTTATATTATTTCTTTATAATTTAGATATGGTTAAAATTCAAATAAGCCGTTTCATTTATCCTCATTGTGCGAGTTACCCCTCACTTTCAAAATGTTGTAGAATACCCCTTGTAATTTATATACTGTGCTATTAACACACACCGTTAATTATCCGTCTAAATTGTTAACGGGGTCATGTGAGAAGCAGTCTCCAATTTCAACCTTATTATACTCATAATGCGAGCTTCATTTTGGATGATTATTCTATCCTTCAAACCAGAGCGATTCACTAGTGATATTGGTTGGATTCAGCCGCTTACAGAAGGTGCTCAATTTCTTGCAATTGTGAGTAATTTCGATGTGTCGTGTACAACTCTTAAGAGTTAGGTTAGTAATTTCACCCTAAGTGTATGTTTGGTTTGGACGTAAAATTAGGGGTAAATTTTTATGGGATGAGTTTTTTATATACATACACTAAGGATTTTCAAATTAGTAATTTTTATTTTGTGATGGAGAATGTTTCTAATTAACATTGTTTGTTGAGAATTTTCAAAGTGATTTTTTATTAGTTGTTTGTGATCCTGCTCTGTTTGTGCCCTACATTGTTCAGTTGACTCATTAATATCTAATAGGAAATGAAGTATAAGCATGTAGAGAAGATTAAAATTTCGTGGTTTTTTTATTGTAATTTGTAGGCTAGTAATATTTAGTCTATAATTGAGTGAACTTGTGTAAGAAACTTTGTATTCTGCGTACTACTTTGCCTTGCTTTATTATATCTTTTAGCATGCCTTTTCCTTGCTTTAGTTTGTCTAGGTGTCTTTAGTATAGTTCTATTGAGAAGCCCATCAGGTTAGAGTTTGACAAGGCTTATAAATGATATATCCTGGTTGGGATGAGAAATACGCTAGTTTATTATGAAAATGTCATAACATTGACAACAGGGATAATGAAGGTAAAGAGATATTGCTGCCATTTTTTCTTCTCCTTGCCGTGATGTTGTAGCAAGTTATTTCTAGTTAGTATCTAGTATTGGTTATATATAGTGCCGAAGAAGTTAGTGTTTGCAGCTAGTTTGGGAATTTAGAATGAAAATTCTATAAGGAGTTGCATTTGATAAAATAATAAAAGATTACCAATGATTTGCTTCTCTTATTTGATTATTGAGATTTAATGGAATAAGGATACAAGCAACTGAAAGTTCAAAGTCTACTTAGAATAACTTATGTTTCATATGACAAATTGTTTGTTGACTCCTTTCACTTTTGTATTCAATGTTCAATTATTTGTTGACTCCTTTGACTTTTGCCCTTTAATCAGATGGAGTACATTACTTTTGAAGTTTATTGTGGTGGGAAGCTTGAGTACAGCCCTAGGATGCTATGTATTGGTGGGGAGTGTGTGGTTTTGTCTGAGTATGATATTGACAAGCTTTCTATACCACATCTTGCAAAATATGTGGTTGACTTAGGGTATTTGAATGTGGAATGTTTCTGGTTTAAGTTTGCAGGGAAGCCATTTGAAGATAACCTTTGATTATTTAAGGATGATAATGCAGTCAGTTTTGTTATAAATTATATCCTTTCTGGAGTAAGAAGGGTGCTGCAACTCTATATCAAACATGTTGATTCGTCTGAGGTAGAGCCTTTATGCCTTCCTAGTTTAACTAATGTTCTTGTTGAGTTGAATGTTTTTGCCCCTAATGACAAAGATAATAAGAAGAAGAAACCTTTCGTTCATTCATCCCAAGCATGTTTGAGCAAAACCAAAAGTAAGGGTAGTAGAAGACAATTTGTTGAACTAAATGATGAGGATGAAGAAACTAATATCCAAGGTAATGATTTTGAAGATAGCAATAATGAAGTGCTTGATTTGTTTTGAGAAGATAACAGCAAAAAAAATAGAAGATGAGGTTAGAATCTGGATGAAGCAAGCTATGGGTAGTAGTAGTGTGCAACTTGAGAGGAGAGATGAAACCGAGTGTAGTGGAGACTATCAATTTGATTATTAGGACAGTGATGATTTACAAAGTTTAGATAACAGTGATGTAGAAGAAGATGAAAGGAAAATGGTTAGGTATCCTGAGTTCAATGAAAAGGTAGATATGAAGAAGAAGATTCAGCTTAAGATTGGGATGAAGTTTGCTGACTTTAGGGTATTTAGAGTTGCCTTAAAGTAATATGCAATTAAGCAAGGAATAGACTTCAATTACATCAACAATGAGGTTACAAGAATTACTGTTGAATGTAAGAGGAAATGTGGGTGGAAGGTTCATGCTTCAAAAGGTGAAGGAGGGGCTTGTTTTCAAATTAAAACTTTTTACAGCCCAAACCATGAATTTTGTGATTGCAAACCAAATAACCGAAAAATTGTTTCTAATTGGCTTGCTCATAATTATAAGGATTACATCAGAGATATTCCTCAATGGGACAATGCATTCATGTTTAAGCAAGTTTAGAAAGATTACCAAATTGGTTGCAGTAGATTCCAAGCCTACAGAGCTCGAAAAGCAGCTTATAAGATAATACATGGTGAGCATGGAAGTCAATACAAGAAGTTGTGGTCGTATAGTCAAGTTATTATGCAAAGTAATCAAGGATCAATCATGCTAGTGAAAACAGACTTTCATTTTTTTCAAAAGGCATATGTGAGCTTAGATTCATGCAAGAAGGGATTTTTGCAATCATATAAGCCTATCATTGCATTGGATGGTTGCTTTTTGAAAACTTGTTTTGGCGGTCAGCTACTATGTGCAATAGGAAGGGATGGTAATAAGAATAAGTATCCCATTGCATATGCTGTGTGTGAGCTGAATGCAAAGATAGTTGGAGGTGCTTTATTACTCTTTTACTTGAAGACAAAAGTTCAGTGAAAGAGAAAGGGTGGATCTTTATGTCAAACTAACAAAAGCTCAGTTTTTGATTCCAATGTCGATTAGTTTTTTTTTGCATGTTAATTATTAATGATAACTCTATTTTTTATGCTACAAAGATTGAATGATGCACTAGATGAAATAGGTGTTGAACATAGATTTTGTGTTAGGCACCTTTATGCCAACTTTAAGAAAGAGTACAAGGGAAAGGCACTTAAGAATGCATTATGGAATGTTGCTAGAGCATGTACTTCCCAGAAATTCAAGTTTCATATGCAAGATTTGGAAAGGCTTGATGCACGTGCTGCTAATTGGGATAGAAGGCTTGATCCTAAAGTGTGGTCAAGGCATGCCTTT
The DNA here is from genome assembly GCA_019955255.1 of Castanospermum australe. Lineage (NCBI taxonomy): Eukaryota > Viridiplantae > Streptophyta > Magnoliopsida > Fabales > Fabaceae > Castanospermum > Castanospermum australe. The sequence continues at coordinate 50,176 of NSJW01000277.1, read as the reverse complement.
AGTAGAAAGGCAAAGAGTGACATGTTGCTCAACAACATTGCTGAAACTTTCAATAGTTTCATACTTGAAGCTAAAGACAAACCTATTCTTACAATATTGGAGATGATTAGAAGAATGCTCATGAAAAGGTTCATTGCCAACAGAGAGGGAATGATGAAGTATCCAAGTCTAGTATGTCCAAAAATTCAAGTGAAGCTTGAAAGGTCAAAACATGGTGTTGTGCACTGCTTCCCAAACATGGTTGGTGATGGGAAGTTTGAAGTTGATACTACTCATGAAGGAAGTTGGATTGTTGACATACATACAAGGTCTTGTAACTGTTATAAGTGGAATTTAACAGGGATTCCATGTGAACATGCTGTGTCTTATTTGAATGTATTGAACATGCAAGCTGAGACATATGTTCATGACTACTATAAGAAAGAAACCTTTTTGGCAGCATATGGGCATAGCATGAATCCAATTTTCGGTGAGCAATTTTGGCCAGAAACAAAACAAGATGAGATCTTGCCTACTCAAGTAAAAATTCCACTGGGAAGGCCAAAGAAAGTAAGGAAGAAGACTGCAGATGAGCCAATCAATCTTTACAAAGTGACAAGAAAGGAACAAACCTTAAAATGTAAAAATTGTGGATCAACCGGCCACAATGCAAGGTGCTGCAAAGGGCCACAAAATCCTAATAGAAAACTGAATAAGAAAAAGCCACCAAAGAAAAAGACATCAAATACAGTAAGTTATTTATTTCATTAGTTTCTCATATAAAATTTCTCATGAACCTGTGTTACTTCGCTCATCAATTTTGTAGGAGGGAGAGGGACCAAGTGCTAACAACATTGCAAGTTGTAGTACTTCTACACAAATACATAATTTAGCACAAAGGGTACCTACAAGTGGTGAACCAAGCTTCAACTATAGGGGTAAAAGAAGACTGTGGGGATCTGCTCTAAGAGGAACACAAGAATGTCAGACTAGTGGTGACATTAGAAAATCCAAGTTGGAGTGACTTGTGTATTTTTGTAGTCATTATGAGCGTATGGCAAGAAGATTCTAGTTGACTTGGCTGTAATGACTGATTTTGCCAAAATAAAAGCCACAGTTTTTTTTTTTGGCCTTCATGTAATTGGCTATGACGAATAAATAAATTAATTGACTTAGCAGTCATTTTTTTGGTTTTTTGTTTTTGCCTCTTGCTATCATTTTTTGAACAGTGTATGTTTGTTTTGTTATTTAAAAAATAGGATATGTTTCCATGGTATACTTTCATTTTTCTGGTTTTTTTTTCCTGTTGCTGTTGTGTCCGCTATTTTCCTAGTGACAGTGTTATGTTATTGAGATTGTGGAAACATAGGACATAGTGTTTTCAGTATATGACCATAATGCTACTTGTTTGAGTCATGAAATAAAGGAGTTTCTAGCTGCAAATAATTCTTCCTCAGCCTTAGATGATTACTGTTTCAAACCAACTCAAGTTATTAAAAATTGAGTTGATTAACTAGAAATTTTGGAGAGTAATTATGATGATAAAATGCATATTTACAATGGATTACATTATTAAGTTTGACTGTAAGTTTAAGGTTCAATTATAGGGGTTAAAATGTAGCTGCTATATTGAGGTAGAAAAATTTATAAGAATGCTTTTACACATTAAAAGATCCTCTATGAAATTTAGAGTAAAACACCTTAAGAAGCTAGGTTGAATAATTCAGTAAAACAACTTTCTATTCATTTTTCTATTTTGAAGTAGTTATTGAATGAGGATGAGTTTGACTGTTAAAGGCTTAAATCATGGAATTTTGTGCTAGGATTTAGTACGAGGTAGTATTCTTATAGATGAACCTAATGGTAAATTTTCTTGTCAAGGCAAATTGGGAAATTAGGTTAGAAAGGGAAGAAAATGTGGCTGATTTATATTTTCAAGTAAGTAGAATATTTAATTAATAACTTGATGGTTTAGTGATATTTTTAGTATTTTTAAATGTTTCTTAAGTGATATAAAATTTGATCAATATGTGGTATGAGATTTTATTATTCAGGTTTGGAAGTTTCATAGACTATGAAATTGTTTCATTATTTCAATTTGGGAAGAAAAGTTCTTATTTTAAATGTATATCACGTGATTAGGTTTTAAGTACAAAAATGTTGATGATTCATTTGAACTCAATAGCAAAGACTATGAATGAACAAAAATATCCCACAAAGAAAAGCTGATTCCATTACTCATAGATAAGATTATACATAAGGATTTTGCCAATTTGCTTACAATACACAACCACAACACATTGTACAAATGCATAAGCATCTTGCCAAGTGCAGTAACATAATTTTCAAACTCTTTCTGCCTTTAAGTAATCTTCTTCCTCAACCATGTCAGAGTTACTTGGTTCCTATCCTCCATTGTTGGTATCTATATTGTTCCATATGCACTTGTTCCCATTATCTCTCCACAATGGCCCATCAAAGTATAGTTTCTCACGGGTTTCACCTCCTGACTTAATTTTAGCACTAGTTTCTCAACACTTCTAGTAAATGCTGCTACCTTAGAGTCTTGCTACTCTTACTTTTTGAAGCATTTTTTCCCTGATCAAACAAAAACAGAGAAAAATACAACACATTAATAATAGAGCAGCTCCTTAATTCTAATAAGTAATAGCAATGATATCTACATTAATTTGTCATTTGCCTCTATGTTCAAAGTTTTACTTTGCCTTCTTTTCTACAAGTTGTAAACTCAAATATTGATAAGACCTTGTAGAAGCCACAGCTTATAGAAATAAGAAGAAGGTGAAGCAAATGAAAGCCGCTTAGTAAGCTAAATTAAAAAACAGTGTGGATAAACAAGTCACACTAACTCAATCAATTCGGAAATTATAACTGATTTGAAATGAAATCTGCATTTTATTTTGTAAGTGCTCACTACATAATACTAATTTGCTTAATACAAAGCCAAGCCATTTTCAAGAGGAAGGAGACAAAAAAAATTATCTCTTTTATTGATTTTCCTCAACCAGTAAACAAGTCAGCATGGATGATTCTTCCATTTCTTTCTTCTATAATATGCTACATAGCGACATTCAAGAAATGGAATTTGCAGAGGAGAGTAAAAACCAAAGTGGGTTTATGAAAAATTCGTTGAGATAAGAATTATTGTTTCCCATGAATGATTTGATTTCGGGAAGAGAGAAATGAGAAAGAGGATCAAGTAGGAATGGATATGATGCTCTCTTTCGTCTTGGTTCGAAGGAGACTTTTTATTTGATTTGGAGAAGAGGTCGGTCATCTAAATGGTAATGGGTTGTGTTTTTTTTTTTTTTTTTGTAATGGAATGGGTTGTGTTTTATTGTTTAGTGATCATGTGATTAGCACATGATGAATTCGTTAACTATTTAACAGATAAATTAACAGAGTGTCTTATTAACACAATATATAGACAACTCAGGGGGTGTTTTACATGATTTTTAAACTCAAGGGTTAACTCACACAAGGAATATAGTTGAAGGGGGGTTTTATGAATTTTAACCTTTAGATAATATTACTATAAGAAAATAGTCAAATAGCAACAAATTTTTTTTTATAATTTGGTCACTAAATAAGTTAGCAACTGATTTAGCGATCGATTTATGTTAGCTACTATTTATAAAATTTATATATATTTATCTTTGAATAATAAAAGCCACCAATGTTATAATATATGATATATCTATATTTTGAACAAAGTGTAAAAAAAAAAAAAACATAGATTAAAAGTAAATTAATTTTAATTCAGCATCACGTGCATATACATGAAGAGATAGTAGTCAGCAATGTGACAAAGCATACACAATGAGTAATTTCACAAAACTAAAAGCCATATGGCATTATAACAAGAATTACTTGAATCATGTGTCAAAGAAAAATTATTCAAGTACGAAAAATTAGATAAAAAAATTAAAAATAAATTAAAATATGAAACTGTTATGTGATATTAGTAGCAGTTTGATTAGTAATAAATAATAAATATAAAAATTATGGGCTGCAATCTATCTTAGTAGCAGAGTAATTTGTCTATTTTATAAATTTTTATGTAATAAATAGATAAAAATTATAAATTTGGTATAATACCATTCTTAATATGAGAAATTAAAATAAGCAAAAATTTAGATTGAACTCTTTACGTTTAAATTATAATAACAATATATTGAAAAAATATAATTTCCTTAAACATATATTTTCTTTACAATAAAATGTATTTTTGTGTCAGTTTTCACATTGAAACTAAGTCTCACAAGCGATTTTAGGAGTGTGCTATTCATTTTGTCTTGGTGCATAGAGAAATTAATTTTTTTAAATATTGGCTAGTCGAATATTTGAACCCAATTAATTATAAGGAAGGACATACTTAATTAATATAAAGAGGAACTGCATAAACATTGTATTACACAGAATTTAAAATAATGATATATATACCTAGCATAAATAATACCTGTATCAGTATTTCTCAAAATAACATGCTAAACTACATACGCATGGCAACTTAGAAGATAGATAACAAGCCAAATGGATAATATCACTTGAGTTCTGACTGCACATTTTTTTTTACATCAGTCTTACACAACTCTTTATTTAAAGGAGAATGTTAAGGTACCTATAAGTTAGCATTTTACACTTTTTACTTGAGCACAATAAATTTTTTTTCTTTTCTTAACCAACTAAAAATGATAAAATCTATTTTCATAATTATAATTGTTATAAATTTCACTCTTTTTTTAAAAAATAATTTTATTTAATAATTTTTCTCTCTTTATGATTATTATCCAATGGGTTTTGGAGATAGGTTAACATTGGCGATGAAAGAGAAATGATTTATTAAATATAATTATTATTTTTTAAAAAGTAAAATTTATTAAGTTTGTAATTATTAAAGAAGGCTTTATCATTTTTTTCGGTGAACAAAGTAGGTTTTATCATTTGAACTAATTAGAATTAGAAGAAGATAACAGAGTAATTGTATCCAGATAAAAAAAAGTATAATGTTAACTTACACATAAAAGAGAGTAAAGAAGTATTTCTCTTATTTAAATAGAAATAATATATTTTCTGCATTAAAACGAATTCACAAATGTATAAGCAACTCTTTATTTAAAGAGGAATTATTTTACAAATTTATGAATTTTACTTGAAATCTAATTCTCAAATAAATTTAGTGTAAAAAATTAATATAAAAGAATGATTTGTAAATATAATTTTCCATATCATATTCCATCTTCGGCCAGTAATACTAGTAGTATAGGCTAGCTAGTTTGTAGTTTCTGAACATGAAACCAAAGTTTTAATGCACGTCTATGCATGTACATGCGTATGCACATATCACAATTAGTCGAATATACCAACTGTTACTTAAGTAAGGTGTATTTGGAATTATAAAAAAAATAGAATTGATTTGATATGATTTAATTTGAAATGAGTTAATTTAATTTAATTTAAAATTAATTTTTATATTAAAAATATTTATAAAAATAAGATTTGATTTAATTTATAAATTAAATTTTATATTTGGAACACTTTAAAAATGTTGGAATACATTTTGTTTTAAGAATTTAATTTATTATCTTTATATAAATTAGATAAGTGAATAAATTAATAAGGATAAAATTATTAATTAATAAATTTTAAATCTTATTAAATTTAAGTGGATTTTTAAATATATATAATTTTAATTTAATATATTTCAAAATTAAATAATTTTAATTTTATAACTTTCTAAATATAATATTTTATTTATAATTTAATTTAATTTTTAAAATTTTTCATTTTAAACACACTCTGTGAGTCTGATTTTGGCATAGATTCTAGGATAAATAAATGGTAAATCTGACAAGAAAGTAAGTAATCAAATTCCATACACACAACATATACTATTGAAAACTTTTGACTGTTATTTGTAAAGTTCTGAAAATCGGACTGGACTGGCTGATTTAACCTGTTGGACCAGGAACCGGTCTCCTCACCAGCTCGGGCAACCTCCCAAAACTGCTAGGGTAAAAAATTGATAAAAAACTGGTGAACTGGTTCTAAACTGGCGAAATCGATCAACCCGACATCGGTCTATGCGGCTGACCATTCTGTTCTTTTTTTTTTTGAACTGCTGTTCCATAAAACGACATCATTTTGTTCGTGTTTTTTCAAAAAAAAAAATGCTACGACGTCATTTTGGGGCTGGAGGTTTGAAAACCCTAGCCAGCCGTAGCTTCCGTCCCCGCCTTCGTCATCGAGCGACCTCCCGAGTGATCTCATAGTAGTGTCGCTGCCGCCGCCGCTGCGCCGTCCTTGTGAGCTTCCACCGTGAGCCACCTTCTGCAACGAACTTCCTTCCACGACGACAAGCTTCCATAGCCAGCAGCCTCTTCAGGCCTTCTGTTCTGCCTTCGTCATCGAGCAAAGAACGGAGTGAGAGGAGAGAGCAGCGCTGCAGCCGCACCGTCTGTGCGAGCTTCTACCACGAGCCAACTTCTGCAACGAGCTTCCTTCCACCACGACGAGCTTCCTTCCGGAACCTCCTTCCGATGAGCTTCCACCGCGAGCCACGGTGTGAGCAGCTTCCACGCCTGCGAGCTTCAACCGTACGTGCTGCCGTGCTAGCCACCACCTGTTACCGCTGACGCCGCGCCAACCTTTACTTGTCTCTACCGACGCGACGCCACCTCCACCTGACATTATCTCCATTGCTTGTAAGAATTGTACTCCATTGATTATGTGTATTGTTGACTCAGTAATGTTGATTGCTATTTACCATAGCTGTTATGTGTTGTGTTGTTGGCTTATCAGCTTATTAGTTATTTTTCCAGAGCATTGATTTTTGTTACATTTGATTTGTATGCTAATTGTTAAATGCCTATGTCCAAATAAGTTAGAGTTGTGGATTTTGTAAGTTTACTTTTTTTAGATATGAATAATTCTAATAATCAGACAGGAGAGAGCAATGCTGTTGATCAACAATCCTCCTCAGGTTCTAGTCGTGAAAAAAGTGATCCAGATGGAAATATGTTAGTTTAGCTCATGAAAATAGAAAGACAGTGTACACATGTATGTTTTGTTTGACACAATATATAGGAGAAGGGATTAATAGGATGAAGCAACATCTTGTAGGGAAATAAGGACAAATAGCTTCATGAAAAAAAGTTCCTCATGATGTTAAATGCGAAATGTTAGCACATTTGGAAAAAAAAAAGAATGATAAAGTGAGCTTTGGTGATGATTATGATGAAGCAAAGGAACAAGAAGAATAAGATATTACTCCTCCACCTCTACCAACTAAGATGCAATGTATTGAAGACAAAGGTAAGAAAAAGCAAGTGTTTCCCAACTAATTGGTAACTATTTTGCACCCAAGGACAACTCCAGGAGCCCAACCAAGTTTAAAAAGTGTTTTTGCTAACAAAGAGGTCATACATAAGGCTAAATTGGGAATAGCCAGATAGATTGTTGATGCAGCCATTCCATTCAATGCAATTCAATCACTTTATTTTCAAGCTGCATTGAATGGTGTTGCTGCTATTGGATATGGTTTTAAAGGTCCATCTTATGATGAAATGAGGGTTCACTTGTTGGGAGATCTTAAAAAGGAGTGTCAGCTACTTGTTGATAGTTATCAGAGCTCATGGAAAGAAACTTGTTGTACACTTGTGGCTAATGGTTGGACTGATCAAAGGCAACGAACTCAAATTAATTTTTTGGTGTATTGTCCTGCTGATATGTCTTTTCTGAAATTTGTTGATACTTCAGATATGGTGAAAAATGTCATAACATTATTTAACTTGTTTATTGATGTTATTGAATGGGTTAGGCCTAGTAATGTTGTATATGTGGTGACTGACAATGCAACCAATTATGTGGCAGTTGAGAGGCTTATTCATAATAAGTATGAACATATTTTTTGGTCTTCAAAGATAACTATATTTATTTACAACCATATGATGTTTTTGTCTTGACTTAGAAAAAGACTAGGTTGGAAGGAAGTTCTAAGTCCAGGAGCTACCCGTTTTACTACTATTTTTATTACTTTAAAAAATATTTATGAACACAAGGAAGACTTGCAAGCTTTGGTTGTAGACAAACACTTTACTAGACACAAGATAGGAAGAAGTGTCAGTGAAAAAACTGTTAGTACTATTATCTTAGATAATAAGTTTTGGCGTGATTGTTTTATTGTGGTGAAGATTGTAGGCCTTTTAATTAGATTGTTGAGAATTATAGATGCTAATGAAAAACCTTCATTGGGATATTTATATATAGGTATGCAAAGGGCTAAAAATGCTATCAAGTATATGTTTAAGAATATGAAAAACTTATACAAGCCTTATACAGAAATCATTAAAACTCGATGAGATAAGTACTTGTATTAAAATCTCCATGCAGCATCTTACTTTTTTAAATCTTGCTTTCTTTTATGATGAGAAATTCATTGAGAAGCATAGGGTCATGCAAGGTTTACTTAACTTGCTTGATATAAAAAGCTTTTGCAGTGATCCAATTAAAGCAATGAAGGAGATACAGGTATATCGGGAATGCAAGGAAAGTTTTGATAGGCCAAATATTTTGAAAGCAGCCAAGGAGCTTCAACCGAGTAAGTAATTTATATGCTGATTTGTTTTAATATTTTTGAAACCTATAATATATAATTGATGGTTGATGTTGAGAATCATATTTATATCTATGTAGATCAATGGTGGACATTGTTTGGCACTAGTGCTCCATATTTGAAAAAAGATAGCATATCGTGTCTTTAGTCAAACAGTTTCTTCCTCAAGATGTGAGCGACATTGGAGTCTTTTTGAACAAATTCATACTAAAAGGAGGAATAGGCTAGAGCATCAAAGACTCAGTGATCTTGTGTATGTGACTTATAACTTACATTTTAAATCCAGGTATATTAATAATTTAAGTATTTAACACTTCTATATTAATGGTGTCATTTATTATGTTTAAAACTTTAGATTAGTAAGCTAAAAAATTAGTATAATACTTTGTTTATTTGTTCTAGGTTGCATCGAAAGAAAATGACTTATGATCCAATTAATTATGAAAGTATTGGCATAGTTGACTTTTGGGTGATGGAAGAAGATCCCGAGCCAGAGTTTGTTAATGAAGAGATTGAAAGTTTAATTTATTAAGAAAATGTCATTCCTTCTTATCATATTAGTGAGTATTATTCTTATAGTTCTATATAAAAACATTGGCATTATATATTAACTAAGTCTTTTATTTTATTAGAAGGTAGAGATATTGATACTGAATTTAGTATGCCTGAAGCAACAAATTTGGGTTCATTTGATGATGATCATGATGGTAGAGATGAACAAGAAGATGATCTTTTTGATGGAGATATTCTACAAATTAATGCTGATTATGATGATTTTGTTTAATTTGTGAACTTTTTTATGACTACTTTTGATGGAACATTGTTGAACTTGTATTGTTTACTTGTTTAAGATTGTTATTGTTAGTATGATTGACTATGATGGTGGATTAATATTGTATTGGTGTAAAACTGTAAGTTGTGAACTATGTGGATTATGTTTATTTTGATTAATTTGTATGCTATGTATATTAATGTTGTGCTACTTATATGAATGTAATATTTTTTTACTTTATGACACTATTTTTTTATGTTTCAAATAATTTTATTATTGATTTGTATTGTATTTTTATAATTTTTATTTATTTTATTAGTATATAAATAATTATATATATATATATATAAATATACTTATACTTATATATAAATATAAATATATATTTAATTATATTTTGATTCGACCACAGTAGAACCATGATTGAACCATTAAATTTTAAATCTGTATATCGACCGCTTCATTGACCGGTTTAATTTTTAGAACTTTGGTTATTTGAAATGCATTCTAGAAATGGCCGTAGATTTTGTTGTGTACATATATATGTTGATGAATATTATGATTCCGCAATAATTAAAATAATGCCACGATTTGATGTATGTAAAAGTAAAACAGTCATTAAAAGCTATTATCAGAATGCAATGTATCCATCAGTAAAAAAATTAGAATCTCCATCACTTAGAAGTTCTAGATTTGGTGTTTTATAAATATAAGTATCAAATCTTAATGACTTAAAAGCAAAAAAAACAAAAAAATTAAGAGTAAATATATGTTTCGTGCAGTTTAATTCTTAAAAAAATTATTTTTTAAAAACTTTTTAAGTAATATATGAAAGGTTTTATTGACTTTATTTTAATCTTTAAAAGATTTTAATTTTATTGTAATTATTGATAAATTATTTCGTTATTTATGTTAGTCTTCATTCAAATATTAATACGATTGACTTTTAAATTATTCAAAAATTAACTTAATTAATAAAATAATTTATCAAGAATTATAAAACTTAAATTTTTTTAATAATTAATGTAAAACTGATAAAAAATTTTAAAGATTAATTTAGTGATAAAGTAGGATAAAAAAGCCTATGGGCAATAGCTCAAGTGGCTATGGAACTCCCTACTAAATGGTGGAAGGTGCGAGTTTAGTCTCCTATCACAACTCCTCGGCTAAAACTACCATTTTGTGTCCCTTTTTTTTTTTTTCCGTTTTTAAGATTGGAGGTGCTAGAATATAATTATATAAGTAAGATAGGAGATAAGTGGGCTAATAAAGAATCACTAAAAAATATTTAGAAGAGATGTTTGTTAAGATAACCTTTTAATCGTAATAATATTTAAGGAGTTAGTCTCGTCACATTACCTATAGAAATATGCTGGTCAAAGATAAAGAAAAAAAGATTTTACAACGGATCTTATACTTAAAAAGAAAAATAAAATTTAGAGCAAATACATAAACTGATTTTAATTATTTGATAAACTTTACTACAGTAATCACACTCTTTGCCAAATTACTATTATATGAACGACAATTAATATGTTGTGGATAAAGATAAAAGATAGTTATATTGAAATCATTTCATAGTTAGTCATTATCAAAGAGAAAACTTTGAACCATGCATTAAGATTATAAAATAACAAACTCAATTAAATTTATAGTATTGATAAATGAAGTTTAATTACATTATTTTGAAATCAAAATATTCAATCAACAAATTGATAGTTAGCCATCGATTTATTATTAATTCATTCTTCGTCACATTCTTTTTGTTTTTTTTCCCTTCTATGCAAAAGTCAAAGTTATGTCACTAAAAAAGTTAAACACATTAATTTTAATTTAAATATATGTCTTTGATAAACTCTTCCTAATCTAAATTCTGATAGTATGTGTCCATAAAAATATCTTTCAGACATAAAGAAAAATGGTCAACTCTGTTTAATTTAAACAAGGTTTTATTATTGTCAACTTGTCCTTTTGCTTCTGGTTTCTTACACAGAAGCTGCCAAGGAAAAAGGAACTCGGAACCACAATGTTCACTGGCGGTGAGGACCAACTTCCTTTGTCAATCTTCTTCTTCTTCTTCTTCTTCTTTTTTTTTTTTAATAACCCCTTTCTACACTTTTCTCTCTTTGCAGCTCATGCTCTAATATAGATCGCAATCGCATGCATGTCTTTGCCGTTCAAGCTTTTTTATTATATGTTTGGTAGTATGGAAAGTAAAAAAAAAAGAATAAAAATAAAAATAAGAATGTGATGTTTTTATTTTTTTATTTGATAAAAAAATTAAAGAAAGAATACCAATTTCTTAAAAATATGTTATTTTATTATTTTTAAAATATTCATTTCATACTAATTTCTATTCTTATTTTATTTTATTTTTTTCTATCCTATTAAACATGCACTTAGTGCATGTATCATAAAAAAAAATGAAATAAAATATAAATTAAGAGTGAGAACAAGAATAAAAATAAAATAAATATTTAAAAATAAAAAAATAATATTTCTTAAAAAATAATTACTCCTTTTTTTATTTTTTAATTAAATAAAAAACTAAAAAAAATTATTTTTATTTTTATTTTTTCCCTTTCCATCCTATCAAAAACAGGGATGGCTTGGTTTCTTTTCGGATTGGGATTTTTCCTTTTTAAGAAAGAAAAAAAGTGACATATCTAAGAAGTTGCGTCCAGATTTAAACAATTGCTTTTTCTTTGCTTTCTGAGTTTTTTTTTTTGTCCCTCCGTTTGAAAGTGCTGAAGGATTTGCATCACAAAAGCAGTGCACGCGTAAGGAAAAGACAGCATAAATAATTAGGGCCAGCCAGCGCATGCAAGTTGGCAGATCAACATCTACAGATCACACTATCTTACTTCCACGAGAGAGATATATAAATTGAATTAATTAATTATTAAATTAAACAAATTATTTATTTATTTTTAATAATAAATTTATTTAAAATATAATTATTTTTAATTAAATATTTAGTTAATTTAATTAATTATATTTTATGTCACTTCGAGTTAGGTAGACTCCTCCCATATTGTTACCAATAATGGGACCAGACTCCTCAGACATGAATTTCCATTTCTCTCATCATTCAGTTGTTGCCTTTGGACGAAAGAAATGAAGATGCAATAATGGGAAGCGATGGAATTTGCAATCCAAAAAACGGGAAAAGGACATACAGAGAGGGACAAGTTTCAAGTCCTGTCTGGACGTGGATGGATGCCGGGTGTCATGTGAATAGACTTTGCCTAGAAGTTTCCTGTCTCATTTATGGGCAAGTTGACAAATGAGGTCCTCCATTATCTCACACAGAGGAAGCACTGTTTCTAATCCAATATATAAATTATAATAATGATTTTGGCAGCCTTTCGTCCGAATGTTTATATATAATGCATTAAAATTTATTTTTTCGAATCATAAAATATCATATTATTTTATTTGTTCATGTGATATTTTTAAAGTTATACAGCATCACGTTAATTTATATGATAATTTAATATTTTTTAAAAACATTCATATCATCTAAAGTATTAATGTGATATATAAAAGATTCATATAAATTATATAATATTATGTTTTATGTGATTTTTTTTAAATAACATAGTTTTGTATAATGTTATGAGCTAGTATAGTCTTATTTAAAGATTCATATAAATCATATAATATCACATAATGTCATATATTAATATGACTTTATTTAAAAATTTTTATAAGTTATTTAATGTCAAATAATGTTAAGTGTTAATGTAGTTTATTTTAAATAAATTTAAAATTTAATTTATAAATAAAAACTTTTGATATTCATTCAAAAGTTTATATTTATTAAAAAAGATAAATATGACATAAATTATATGTAATATTTTTATTAATAACATTCTTAATGTATTAGTCAACCTATATTTGTTGGTATTTATTTTTTTAATTTATGTTCTGTATAGTTATGATAAGATAGTATAAATTAAAATTATAGTTCAAAATATTTAATTAATGACACATAATCATAAAAATAATATACAAATAAATTTGAAAAAAATTTCTTACCAAAATAAAAAAATAAAATATAATAGTACATATTTAATTCATAAATTAAACTATCATAATAAAAATAATATATAAATTCTATTAAATTTTTTTTATGAATATTAATCTATAAGTACAAGACGTATTTAGTTTATAAATTAATTTAATATTACAAATATATTTATAAATTATATTAAAAAAATAACTATAAATATTAATAAGTAGGTTCTTGTAAAAATATACATAAATTATATTTAAAAAATAATTATAAATATTAATATGTATAGGGCCTAATGGACTAGTTTAGATGAAGAATCATTAATAAGAATTGAAATTAAAATTTTGAAATCAATGCAATTCAATTATACTTTGTTTTAACACAAAAAAAGTGTAAGATTTGATGGATGTACAGAAAAGATAAACTAAAATAGAGACAAGTTGACATCTGTGAAATTTGAACCCGAGAACAAATATTTTCTAAAGGAACTTAATTGTCGTCGCCACTAAGATTTTTTGACATTTATTAGAGATTTACAGTTATACTTATAAATTATTAATAAAGATCATCATAAATAACTAAAACTATGACCTTTCGGTTAAAGCCATTTAATTATATTAATTAAGTCAATTTATATTAATTAAATATTACATATTTATTTATAAGATTTATTTTTTTATGAATTGTTAACTTTTTTAAAACTTTTATATAATAAAATTTTCAAATTTATGAAACGTAATAAAAATAATTGTTTTTAAAATTTTTAAATAATAATAATGATTATAATAATTTTAAATATACCTTTTTTTTATTTATAATCTACAAAGAAATTTTATAAATGAAAATAAAATATACATAAATAACAAAAAAAAATTAATTAAACATTGGATATCAAGTTATTATAATGAAAATGCTATTCGTACGCTAGTTGTGTACTCGTGTTCTTACACCTCCAGCCATTTCAGCAAAATGTGCTGACTCATCTCATCATTTCTCTCTTTTTTTTTGTTTTTAATTTCTCCTCACAAGATCAGCAAATATTTCCCCACTTCCCGCTCCTTTTCCATCTTCTTCTTTTTCCCACAAGAGATTCTCCATCTTCTCCTCTCTTTCACTCTTTCTCTGTGACCGGGCCATCCATTTTTAGTCTACTACTCATCTCATCTTTTTTATGTTTCTCCTCAACTCCTCTTCTCTTTTTTGTGTTTTCCCCTCTTATCTCTATTTCCCTCTCATTCTACCCTTCTTCTTTCTCTCTTTCTGTGTCACGATGAGTGGAGCATGACAAAGGTCAGCATTTTCTTTCTTTTTCTTTTTCTGGGTTTTCATCTATTGTTTTTCTCTTTATCCATCGATATCTTGTTGCTGCACTTTCTGGGTTTGCCCACTTGAGGTACGAAAAATGGGAATTCCATTCCAAAGAAGCTGGCTCCTGAGGTCCCCAACAAAAAAATGTTATGAGCGAACATGCCTGGGGGAGCTAGTTCTGTTTCTTTCTTTTTCTTTTAGTAAAAATTAGTCACTAGTAGCTGAGTTTCAATTGAAATTTGGGTGAGCTGTTTATTTTTAGTTTGGAAAGTGTTTTGCATTTTTCCTTTTTGAAATTTTCGTTTTGAGAGGGGCAAGGTGGGATGTAGAATTATGCTCTGTGTGGCAGGAGAAGGGCTTATGTAATAGATGAATGTGATGCAAATTTTGTTAGCAATAATATTGTATTCTATTCATTCTTGATTGCTAATTTGAAACTTGTCCAATAGAATTGTATATCAGTGTAGTCTTGGAAGTATATAACCTCCAACTTGGTTCTAGAATTGAGATTTAAAGCTTTACTAAAGAGAGTTTATTGACAACTTGGGAAAATGGAGAAGGATGACATCTGTAGCTATTTTGCTAGTTTGGTTGCTTTAGCTCAGTGTCCATCTCCTGTTTGATATAAGTTCTAAGTTAAAGGATTTCTTTGAGGTGAATTTGATGTTTGGAATGGATTGTTACATTGTTTTCCATATTGAAGTTATTTCTCACTTAATGCATGCATGGTTATTAATGAGTATGGGAGTAATGGTATTGTGATTAAAAAGATTTGATATAATTGGTGCTGTGATTTTTTTTTTTCTCGATCAGGAGTTTCATATCGTTGTTCATGGCATTGTTTGTAAGCAAATATGTTGTCCTGGGTCATTTTCTTTGAACTACAAAAAAATCATTAGCCATTGGAGCCATATGTTTTGGTTAATGTGCCAAAAAAAAAAAGGTGCATAGAGGTTGGAAGCATATTATTATATGGCATATTATTTTCTTTTGGGTATTATTTTGTTACATTTCATATACAATTCTTTTTCCTATGATTACTTGTGTATATGTGTTGAAACATGTAGTTAATGCTTGTCCATATGGTTTACTGTTATGCTATGTGGTTGTATCTTTGTAAAGACAATTGATAATTATTATTACAATAATTGATATCAAATATCTTGATAACGTGAGAAAGGCTTGTATAGGTTTTCGAAGTTTGAAATAGTGCCTTGCATGGAGGATATAAATAATTGCGATATATGTGGGGCTTTGGACGATGGCCATAATGGTGTTGAATGCATACCAGAAGTCGATGAAGGTGAATTAATTGTCAATGAGAGCATTAATGGAGAAAGCAAACCTAGTGAGCCAGCATCGTGATGTCATTTTCTTCTAAGGATGCTGTTAAATCATTTTATAAGCAGTATGCTTATAAAAAAGATTCCGTTTCATTACAAGAAATTCAAGAAAAGATCCTAATAGAAAGTCGAATTATTTCGTACTAGCATATTCACGAGAGGGAAATTAAAAGTCAATAGTACCAAATACTTTGAAGACACTTTCAACAATTGAAAACAAATGTGAAGCAAAAATCACTGTTTCCTTACAAGAAGATGGGCTATATACTACATAAACAAAATGGTATTTGACCATTCTCATGAACTTAATCTTACCAAGGCAAGGATGTTGAGAGTTAACAAAAACATTAGCATGTATGTGAAGGGAACAGTAAAAATCAATCATTAAGTAGGAGTAAGGATGAACAAGACCTTTTAATCTCTTGTCTATGTGCGAGAGGATATAAAAATTTATCATTTCTTGAATGAGATGCGAGAAATAATGTTTACAAGGAAAGACATGATATTGGCAAGGATGATGATGGTAAGGGTCTCGAGTTATTTTGTAAGGATGTAGGAGTAAAATAGTAATTTCTTCTAATAATATAAACTTGGATGATAATTTTCATATAAAATATGTATTTTGCGTTGATGCAAGAAGTAGAGCAACATATGATTCATTTGGGGATGTGGTTCCTTTCAACACAACTTATCTTACACATAAGTATGAGATACCATTTGCTGCATTTCTTAGTGTTAATCATCATACACAATATGTTTTACTTGGATGTTGACTACTTTCTAGTGAAGACACAGAGTTTATTGTGTGGCTATTTAAATCTTGGCTTTGTTGCATGTCGGGAAATCCGTTGAAAGCTATTGTGATTAACCAATGCAGAGCAATGCAAAATGCCAGTTAGTTAGTCTTTCCAACACTCATCATAAGTGGTGCTTATGGCATATAATAAAAAACAAAAATTCTTGAGAAGTTGAAAAGCAGCCGTGAATATAAGAATATTAAAAATTCCAGGAAAAGTGCAATTTATAATAACTTCACACAGGCTGAATTTGAAAATAGGTGGGCTAGTTTCATCAAAGAATTCGGCCTAGATGACAATGAATGGTTGAATAGGTTGTACAATGAGTGGCATAGATGAGTTCCAAGTTTCTTGAAGAAGGACTTTTGGGCGGGAATGCCCGCCACGAGTGGTAGCATACATGCCTTTTTTAATGGATATATCAATTCAACAACTTATTTGCAAGAGTTTGTTAATTAGTATGATAATGCCCTCCATGACAAGGTAGAAAGAGTTTAAAGCAAATTTTCGATCATTCAATAGTATTATTCCTTGCAGTTCAAACTCCCCAATTGAAAAGTAATTCTAAGCTTTTTCCACACACAAAATTTAATGAGGTGCAAGCTAAATTTAGAGGATGAATTAATTATAGTGTCTCCCTTAAATGTGTGGAAGATACCATTTATACTTACGATGTGTTGGAGGACATGGTAGTTGCAAGAAGGCCAAAGGAAGCAATTTTTGAGGTAGTATTTAATCGTGACAATCACGATGTTAGTTGCAAATGCCTTTCATTTGAGTTTAAAGGTATTGCCTATAGACATTCTCTTATTGTATTTACGCAAGAAAGGATGAAACAGGTGCTGTCAAAGTATATTTTACCCAGATTGAGCAAAAATATAAAAAGGAGACATGCATATATTAAGAGTAGTTATGATGTAACACAATTGAAGCAAAAAATGCAAAGGTTTGATAATTTGTGCCATGACTTTTATAAAGTTGCAAAAGTTGCTGCGGACATCGAGGATGTAGCTAATTTCCTCCAAAATAACTTGAGTCAATTGAAAAGCAAAGTGCAGTCCGTGGCTACATCCAAGAATAATGGCCCTACTGATTCTACATCTGAACACCCTCTAAGTGATCGATAGTGGTGAAACCCCAAGCCTACCAACCGATTGACATTTACGGTCCATTACGTGTAACTCGTAAAGATCATCCCCCATCAAAGAAGAAAATCTCTAAAGTTGAGCAAGTTGTTAGCAAAATGAAAAGGAGAAATAAGAAAGCTCATTACAAGTTTGCAACCAAAGTATGTGCAATTCAAATATTTTTTTGGTGCATATGTGACAAGTATATTGTTGTAGATGTTATATATACATAGGTAGAATATTTAGCTACGATGGTGCCCTAGTTTTTACACAGGCACTGTAATATTTACAATCAAATAGTGCTGCAGATTTACGATAACTTATAGAGATTACAAGTTTGCCATGATAGTTGATGAGGGATTTTTGTTCTGCAGTCACCATGTTGGTATATATGTGACACATATATAGTTTTTGATGTTGTATAACATAGGTAGAATATTTGGCTAGAAGAGTGCTTACATTCATAGTCACTTGGCTTTTGGAGGTAGAACTGGAGCAAAAATTTAGGCATTTGGTGTAAAGGAGTTTAGCCTCAATAGTAATTTTTTTGATTTTTAAAAAGTCATATAGAAGCATATTTTGCTTTTGTCTCGATGCCTGTACTAGATAAAAAATATATAACAGACAATTCTGTGTATACTTTTTCTTATTGTGGCAAGGATGCATGTACTAAAGTCATCACAATTGACATTCTTCTTTTTCCTTTATGTGCTCTAAATGGGTTGATAACATTTTTAAGGAAGTACCATGTAGGTATATGATGATAAAGATTTATAATCGGTTGATAACAAAAATTAAGGTATTTGATAATGCAATATATGTTTTAATAACTTTTCAATTCATACTCTATGACCACCGTACCTTCTACCTTTTCATTGTAACAAAATTTGATTGTGTAAAGGAAAAAGAACCATGTACTTTTTTTTTTTTAATCACACATTAATATTTGTTGAAGTGCCAATCTGATGTTGGATAATACTGAGTACTTTCACTCAGCAGGAGGAGAAACTAGATTAGAGATTTATCAGTAGAGCAAGTTTACATTAGAGTAGTTTAGTTTTAGATTAGTTCAGCTTCTGCTATTTTCTGTTAAGTAGTTGTTAGTTAGTTTTCCTCACGTGTAGAATGTGAGCTAACTAGATCTTGGTGTATATATAAGTTAACTTTCCACATAATGATGATTACCAAGTTTCATTCTACAAAATACAAATTCATTATGGTATCAGAGCTCTCTTAGAGAGAGCTTTGCTTCTGCTGCTGCTTTCAGCCATGGCGAACCTAGCCATTGAAGCCTTACAGAATCCCACTAGTCTCTATCACTTGCATTCGAATGAAAACCCTACATTAATACTAGTTTCACCAGTTCTCTTAGGCCCTAATTACCATGATTGGGCAAGATCGATGATCATGGCATTGGATACCAAGAACAAACTTGGTTTTGTTGATGGTTCTCTTCCAGCTCCAGAAGCTAGAGATCCCCTTCAACGAGTTTGGCACAGATACAACAATATGATGCTTTCTTGGATTATACATGCTTTGGGGCCTACTTTAGCCAAAAGTGTACTTTGGATCAAGAAGGCCAGTGATGTGTGGAGAGATCTTAAGGATAGGTTCTCTCAGGGAGATGCTTTTCACATTACAGAGCTGCAAGAGGAGATGTATGCTATGAAGCAAGGTGCAATGTTTGTCTCTACTTACTTTACGACATTGAAAACTATTTGGGATGAATTGGATGAATTTAGACCTATACCTAGTTGTAGATGTGAAATTCCTTGTGTCTGTGATGGTTATGATATCATGAGCCAATATAGGCAGAATGACTTTTCTATAAGATTCTTGAAAGGCTTAAAAGAAGAGTTTTTGACAGTAAGGTCTCAGATCATGTTGATGGAGCCCATGCCACCTATAAACAAGGTGTTTTCGTTAGTTCTTCAGCAAGAAAGGTAGAAAATAGGTGTTATACTTGATGATGGTAAAATTTTAGCAGTTGGTACTAATGCTGCTGCAACAGAATTCAGGAGGCCAGCATATGGAAGAGATCAAGGTGGAAGGGGAGCTGCAGGTAGAGGCAGTAATGCAAATAAGTTTTACGCATACTGCAACAGACCTAGGCACACAGTAGAGACATGCTATCGAAAGCATGGGTTTTCACCTGATTTTAAATTCAGAAATCAAACTGCAGCAATAAATTTTGTTGATCTTCTTAGAGATGTTAATCTGGCAGTTTCTAAGAGCAATGTCCAGGAAAAGTCTAAGGGAATAGATTAGTCACAGTCCAATTTTCCTTTATCCCCATAACAGTGCCAACAGAATCTAGCTTTGCTCAAAAACACAAATAACAACACAACTCTCACAATGCTAACCAAATTAACACTCACACTACAGACAATTATTTCACAAATATCTCAGGTACAACTCTTAATCTTTCAACCAATTCAACTTCAACTTCCTAGATAATAGACACAGGAGCCATAGATCATATTTGCTTCTTTGTCACATTTTGTCACTTTTAGGAGTATTAATCCCATATTAGTTAAGCTACCTAATGGTAAACCGTTAATTACAAATTTTTCAAGTTCCATTCAATTCACAGATAACTTGTTCTTATTTGATGTTCTTTATCTACCAAATTTTTGTTTTAATCTCATTTCAGTAACAAAGCTTATCTCTTCTCTTAACTGTCAGTTGACATTTTACCATGAGAAATGTGTGATACAGGACTGATAATTGAATTTTATCACACTTAATTGTTGCATTTGATTAATGATTTTTAAGGCTGTTTAGTGTGTAATTAATGGTTTTTGGTCTAAATTGGACTTTGGGGTTTTAATTGGATTTAATTCATTTTTCATGCTAATTTTTCAGATTTACATTGTTCCAGTATTTTGATCATAACTTTTGTTCTAGGTATCCGATTAACCTCATTCTTATTTCATTTTGTAGATAACTCAAAGAGCTACAAATGGTATTAGGGGCTTGAAGGCCAAATTCAGACAAGAAGGTAGTCAAAATTAGAGCCAAAATCAGTCACAGAATTCTGGAGCTATGTTTAGTTAATTAGGCGTAACTTTGTAATTAGGGGCCCAAATTACATGGGACCAAAGCCATTAGTTATGTTTTAATTTGGGCGGCCGGTTTTGGAGCCCCTGACCCGATTTAGTTATAGGTTAAAACAGCAGATTAGGGAAAGACGGCGGCAGCTTTGACATTTGTGAAATTTTGGATCAAGAACCCCTCTCTTCTTTTCTCTCTTCTGTTCATCTTGTTCTTCTTTTTCTTTCTTTTTCATTTTATGTTTGTGCACAGCCATGGTAGGCTAACTTTCCGTTCAATCAACCCATGAGTTGAGGATTCTATTGTTGAATCTAGAGGACCTGTGCTCTCCATGAACTGAATCCGTTTCTCTTCCCCTTTACTCGAATTGAGCAACACGATTGTGTACGTTGAATCTGAGTGGATGAGGTTTGTCCATGATTTTTGTATTTTGATCATCCAGGGGAAGGGATTAAATGTTAGATTTAATATTTAGGTTGATTAAACCAAGGAATTTAAAATCAAAACAGGTTACAGTGAACATTGTGCGATGGCATGAGTGAACACGCCAAGTGTTTGATTAAATGCTAGGTGATTGTCTAGTAGAGAGGATTCCTATATGAATGCAGGGATTCCGATTTGTTTAGGGTCAACCATGAAATTCAGTAATTCTTTATCCAGTGACGGATGTCCTTGAAACCTCAATTCTGGGTTGGTTGATTGCTTTTAATTTGTTAATTTCGTTTTATCTCTTACCTTAATTTCAATCGTATTAAAACCCCCCTGTTTATTGTTCTGTTTTCAATTGAGTGATTTTGTCCTATGTAAAAATCCTCGGGAGATGATTCAGGTTGTCCTATATTACAAATTTCTTTATAAGCCTGGTTAATTTGAGTGAGTTCGACAATTCACGTCAAATTTTGGCGCCGCTGCCAGGGAATTTTTGCATTGTTCTTTTGATCTCGATTATTGTATATTAATAGTAGATTAGAGTAGGGTAGCTGCGTTTCATTTTGTTCCTTATTCCACACTTGAGTAGAGTAGAGTAGCTTAGTAGTGTAGAAAGTGTCGAAAGTGTCGCATAATTGGGCTAACCTGTGGAATTAGGTGCTGAGACTTGGTATCCAAAGTTTATCCACCATCCTGAGCAAAACTAACCCATTTGGGATTAATCTGGGGTCAAAATCTTGAAATTCCTTCATCTGGTATGAGTTTTCTTGTCAGGGGCATTTAGGTCATTTCACTATCAACTATCTCCGATTGCCCTGAAAATTAGTCAGTAGCTAGGAAAACATTCATAGATCAAGACCACCCAATTAGGTAACTAACTTCGGTGGATGGGGCCTATTTTTGCCAAATTCCATCGTTTAGACCATTTTTTCAAATTTTTTCGATTTTCATGATTTTTAAAAAATCGCCAAAAAAATTACAGAAAATCAAAGATACATTTTAGAATTTTACTGTAGTGGTCTCATAATTTTTAAAATTCATTTGATAGTGTCTCTGATTTTATTTTGGCTAATTTCTTAGTGTAGTTTACATATTCTGTATGCTGTTAGTGTTTTTGTTTGTTATACCTTATGCTGTATGACTAGGAGTAGTAGCAATGCACATGACCTGTTTGCTTTTGATCCTGAGATAGAGAGAACATTGCATGTTGCTAGAAGGGCTTCTAGGCTAAGTCATAGGATTGTGACTGAACTTGATCCTGAGTCTGAGCATATTCAGCATATTAAGCATTCTGATTATGTTCCATCTGTTAGTTTTCCTAGTTCTTCTAATAGTGTAGATTTTACTTATTCTACTGGTAGTTTCATTAATTCTGAGAGCATGAATAACAGAACTTTAAAGGAATTGGTTGCACCTGACGTTAACTATCAACCTTTGTGCATCCAATATCCTGATCTTGATGCTGACTTTGAGCTTAAATATGGTCTTATCCATTTGTTTCCCAAGTTTCATGGTCTTGCAGGTGAGGATCCACATAAGCATTTAAAGAAGTTCCATGTGGTTTGCAGCATAATGAAACCACAAAGAATTGATGAGGAGCAGATTAAATTGAGAGCTTTCCCTTTCTCTCTAGATGGAGGAGCTAAGGACTGGCTGTACTACCTTCAACCCTCATCCATTGGAAGCTGGAACGACATGAAGAGATTATTTCTAGAGAAGTTTTTCCCAGCCTCAAGAGCCACTGCAATGAGAAAGGAGATATGTGGTATAAGGCAAGCAAATGGAGAGAATTTGCATGAATACTGGGAGAGGTTCAAGAGGCTATGTGCAAGCTGTCCACACCACCAGATATCTGATTAGTTGCTGATAGTATACTTCTATGAAGGTTTGTCACCCATGGACAGAAATATGGTGGATGCAGCCAGTGGTGGAGCTTTAGTTGATAAGACACCTGCTGCGACCAGGGGATTGATAGCAAACATGGCAGCTAATTCCCAACAATTCGGCACTAGAGCAACCAGCAGTGGGGTATTCTCAATTCAAGTGGCCCCAGTCCAATATCACAGTGCCCATAAACCAGCAGTAGTGTCCAGTGCAGACCCCCAGAGACTGAAAAATAGACTAGACGAATTGACCTCATTAGTAAGGCAATTGGCAGTGACACAAACAGTGCAGTCTCCCACTCCACAGATAAGCAGACCATGTGGTATCTGTTCTAATCCACTCCACCTCGCTGATGCTTGCCCAACTCTGCAAGAGGGCACCTCTCCAGACCAATCAGTAGCTGCAGTAGGAGTCTTTCCTGGAAAGCCACAATATTAGCAGTAACATAATCCATTTTCAAATACTTATAATCCTTGCTGGAGAGATCATCCAAACTTAAGGTGGAACTAGAATCAGAACCAGATTCAGAACCAGAACCAGCAGAATTTCCCACATGACCAACATAGGTATGTTTTCACAGCACAAACAGAATTTCCAACAGTCTGCACCTCCACAGCCAGTGCAACAGCAGCCACTAGCACAACAGCAGACCAGTAGTAGTCCTTCACTGGAAGATTTAGTGAAGCAACTTGCAACGAACAGTTTGTAATTCCAGCAGAGAGCTGAATCTTCCATTCAGAATTTGCAAACTCAGATTGGGCAGTTAGCAACATTACTGAACCAGCTCCAACCCCAGGGATCTAACAACTATCTTCCTTCACAGACAATTCCCAATCCGAAGGAGAATGTCAGTGCTATATCCCTAAGGTCTGGCAAGCAACTAGAAGAGCCCAAGCAAGCTGCAGTTGAGGCTGAACCAGCCCCAGAAAAGGAGAAGACTGATGCTAAGAAAAGTAAAACATTGAAGCAAGGCAATGATGAGTCTGAAACTCCCATCCCTCTACCTTTCCCTCAGAGAGCCCTTCAATCCAAAAAGTTGGCAGAGAAAGCACAAGAGAAGGAGATCCTAGAGACATTTAGAAAAGTTGAAGTCAACATCCCTCTCTTAGATGCGATCAAGCAGATTCCCAAATATGCCAAATTTCTGAAGGAGTTATGTACCAACAAGAGGCGACTGAAGGGGAATGAGCGAGTGAGCTTGAGCCAGAATGTGTCAGCACTCATCCAGCCCATGCTTAAGAAGTGTAAAGATCCAGAGACGTTTACTATTCCTTGCATAATTGGAAATTGTAAATTTGATGATTGCATGTTAGACTTAGGTGCTTCCATAAATGTCATGCCTGAATCTATTTATAATTCTCTTGGTCTCGGTCCTTTGCGTGCTACTGGTGTTGTTATCCAGTTAGCCAATAGGAGTAATGCTCACCTTGCTGCTCTGATTGAGGATGTTTTAGTTAGAGTAAATGAATTAGTATTCTCTGCTGATTTTTACATTTTAGAGATGGAGGGTGAGTCTTCTAGCAGTGGACCTCCGATTATTCTCGGGAGGCCTTTCTTGAAAACAACTAGGACTAAGATAGATGTGCATTCTGGTACTCTTTCCATGGAATTTGGTGATAGTATTGTGCATTTTAATATCTTTGATGCCATGAAACATCCTAGGGAAGAGCATTCAGTTTTGTGCATTGATGTGATTGATCATGTGGTTGATGATGTTTATGCTGAATTGTATGTTGATTATCCAGATTTTGCATCTGTTAATGACGCTGTTGTTTGTGGTTGTACTGATAATGAATGGTGCCCTGTTTGCACTGATTTTTCATGCTTTTCGAGTTTTTGTGATGCACTAGATAGTGATAGTGATTCTGATTTAATTGGTGATTCTGACTTACCTGCTGATGTTAATTTTTGATGTGAACATTGTGTAGTCCGGGCAAAGTTCTGCTTTCTTGAATTTATTTTGACGCACTACAGGTTCAACTGATTACATGCTGCCGAATTAGTACAACCCACCAAGCTTCTTCCCTCTACTGAGCAGCCGCCTAAGTTGGAGCTGAAATCTCTGCCTGATCACTTAAAATATGCCTTCCTAGAGGAGAATGAGCAGCTGCCAGTCATTGTGGCAAGAAACCTTCTACCTGATCAAGAGGAGCAGCTGCTGAAATTATTGAAGGAAAATAAGAAGGTGATTGGGTGGACTTTAGCTGACATTGTTGGCATTAGCCCTTCCATGTGCATGCATCGAATTTCATTGGAAGAGGGTGCTGAGCCAGTGAGGCAACCTTAGAGACGCCTGAATCCCCTTATTCTGGATGTGGTGAAGAAGGAAGTGACTAAGCTCCTGCAAGCTGGCATTATCTACCCCATCTCTGACAGCCAGTGGGTCAGCCCAATTCAGGTAGTTCCCAAAAAGTCTGGAGTGACTGTAGTGGCCAACCAGAAAAATGAGCTAATTTACACAAAAGCTCAGAACAGCTGGAGAGTCTGCATAGACTACCGGAAGCTCAACCAGGCCACTCGCAAGGATCACTATCCTTTATCCTTTATTGATCAAATGTTGGAGCGGTTGGCTGGCAAGTGTCACTATTGTTTCTTGGATGGCTACTCAGGCTACTTCCAAATCCATTTTGCACCTGAAGATCATGAGAAGACTACCTTCACATGCCCCTTTGGAACATTTTCATACAGAAGGATGCCCTTTGGACTCTGCAATGCTCCTGGAACCTTTCAGCGGTGCATGGTAAGCATCTTTTTTGAATTTTTAGAGGATTGCATGGAAGTATTTATGGATGATTTTACTGTGTATGGGTCTTCTTTTGATGCATACTTGGGTAGTTTGGCTAGAGTCTTGAATAAATGCATTGAGACCAATCTTGTGCTAAACTTTGAGGAATGTCATTTCATGGTCGAGTCAGGGATAGTTTTAGGATACATAGTGTCTAGAAAGGGTATTGAGGTAGATCCTGCTAAGATAGATGTTATTTCTGCTTTACCTTACCCTGCGTCTGTGCGGGAAGTGCGTTCTTTTCTTGGTCATGCAGGATTCTACCGGCGCTTCATCCAGAACTTCAGCAAGATTGCCCGGCCCCTGTCCAACCTTCTGTAGCACGACGCGGATTTTGTGTTTGATGATGAGTGTAAGTCGGCCTTTAATCAATTGAAGCGCTGCCTGACCACAACTCCGGTGATCCAGCTGCCAGATTGGTCTCTTCCATTTGAGTTGATGTGCGATGCCTCCAACTATGCTGTTGGTGCAGTTCTTGCTCAGCGGGTCAATAAGGCCCCTCATGTCATTGCCTATGCCTCTAAGACTTTGGATTCTGCCCAGTTTAATTACACAACCACTGAGAAAGAACTTTTGGCTGTAATTTTTTGTACTTGATAAGTTTAAGTCATATCTGCTAGATACTAGGGTGATTGTCTTTTCTGACCATGCAACCTTGAAGTTTCTTTTGAAAAAGGCAGATGCTAAGCCTCGACTTATTCGGTGGATGTTGTTGCTCCAAGAATTTGACATTGAGATTAAGGATAGAAGTGGAGCAGAGAACTGGGTAGCTGATCACTTGAGTTAGATCACTCACCATCCTTCTGACCTCTCTCCCATTCGGGATGATTTTCCTAATGAGCAGCTTTTACAGCTGCAAGGTAAGCTTCCATAGTATGCTGACTTGGTAAATTATTTGGTTGCTGGTGTTTTACCTGCTGATTCCACTAGGGCCCAGACTCTGAAATTGAAAAGTGAATCTAAATACTATGTTTGGGATGACCCTTATTTGTGGAGATTCTGTAATGACCAAGTAATTAGGAGATGTGTGCCTGGTAATGAGTTTCATTCCATTTTACATTTTTGCTATGCTTCGGCTTGTGGTGGTCACTTTGGACCCCAAAGAACTGCTAGGAAAGTGTTAGATTTTGGTTTATTTTGGCCTTCTTTGTTTCATGATTCATATATGTTTTGTAAGTCATGTGAGAACTGTCAGAGGGTAGGGAGTATTTCCCGTAGGCATGAGATGCCCCAGCAACCTATACTGTTTTGTGAAGTTTATGATGTTTAGGGTATTGATTTTATGGGTTCATTTCCTGTTTCTCACGGTTTTACTTACATATTGCTGGCTATTGATTATGTCTCAAAATAGGTTGAGGCGAAAGCCACCCGGATTGATGATTCTGCTGTGGTTGTAGATTTTGTCAGGTCTCACATTTTCTGCAGGTTTGGTGTTCCTAGAGCTATTATCAGTGACCAGGGCTCTCATTTTTGTAACCGAAGCATGGGTGCTTTATTACGGAGGTATGGAGTGATTCACAAGGTTGCCACAGCATACCACCCACAGACCAATGGCCAAACTGAAATCTCAAACAAAGAGATTAAACAAATCCTTCAGAAGACTGTTAACTCTAACAGGAAAGATTGGAGCAAAAGGCTAGATGACGCTTTGTGGGCATATCGGACTGCCTACAAGACTCCGATTGGGATGTCTCCCTATCGCCTTGTCTTTGGTAAGGCATGTCATCTTTCGGTAGAGTTAGAGCATCAGGCATATTGGGCCATTAAGCAGTGCAACATGGATTTGGCCCAGTCGGAGGTGGAGAGAAAGCTGCAATTGCAAGAGATGGAATAGCTTAGATTGGATGCCTATGAGAGTTCACGTTTATACAAGGAAAAGACAAAGGCATTCCATGATAAGCAAATCCTGAGAAAAGAGTTTGTTGTGGGCCAGAAAGTCCTCTTATTTAACTCTCGTCTCAAATTTATGCCTGGTAAACTTAGATCTAGATGGGATGGTCCTTTCATGATTACTACTGTTTTTCCTTTTGGTGCAGTGGAACTGTGTGATGAGCGGATCAGGAGGTATTGAGGTATTTGATGCTAATTGCCATTTGGCATTAGTTTGGTCATTGTGCTTGTGTAAGTAATTGTGGAATTGTTCAAGAAAAAAAATAGAAGAAGAAAATCTCAAAAAAAAAAAATATCAATTTGAGAAAAATTTGGTGTAATATTGAGTTTTGGGGAAGGAAAAGAGTTTTGTTGAAAGAGGCGATTTGTTTGTAAAAGTTCATTTCATCACTTAGTTAGTTTTGAGCAAACCTTTGTATTTCTTGACTAATGCTCTTTTAAATTTCTTGGATGTTTAGCCTTTCATTTTCAAATTTGTCAATGTCTTCACCATAGCCCCATCACAATCTTGAATAATAAGTCCTCTTGATTTGTGCATGCATGTGTTTTGAGTAGTGGAGAAGTAGAATTTGAGCAAGCTTATGGTAGGGCAATTTTCTTGAGTGGAATTTGAATGATACACTTGCTACCCTATACAGTTGAGAGATTGATTGAGAGCATACCTTGAGAGGCCATGTTGCGTGATTAGCATCATCAATTGAGATTGCCATGTTTTATAATTTGAGAGGAAGAAATTTCTATCATGATTGGTTAATCTTTTGAAGTTTTGTGTTCCTTGTTCAAGTTTTGCATTCTTGACAATTGTTAGAAAGGAGAGGTTTATCTTTTAGTCTTTATCTTTGTTTTATCATTTCTTTAGTTTTGTTTTAGGTTTTTAATTTTGCCCAAGAGTGCAAAAGGGTAAGTGTGGGGGCATTTGATAATTGAATTTTATCACACTTAATTGTTGCATTTGATTAATGATTTTTAAGGCTGTTTAGTGTGTAATTAATGGTTTTTGGTCTAAATTGGACTTTGGGGTTTTAATTGGATTTAATTTATTTTTCGTTCTAATTTTTCAGATTTACATTGTTCCAGTGTTTTGATCATAACTTTTGTTCTAGGTATCCGATTAACCTCATTCTTATTTCGTTTTGCAGATAACTCAAAGAGATACAAATTGAATTAGGCTTGAAGGCCAAATTCGGACAAGAAGGTAGTCAAAATTGGAGCCAAAGTCAGTCATGGAATTCTGGAGCTATGTTTAGTTAATTAGGCATAACTTTGTAATTAGGTGCCTAAATTACATGGGACCAAAGCCATTAGTTATGTTTTAATTTGGGCCGGTTTTGGAGCCTCTGACCCGGTTTAGTTATAGGTTAAAACAGCAGATTAGGGAAAGACTGCGGCAGCTTTGACATTTGTGAAATTTTGGATCAAGAACACCTCTATTCTTTTCTTTCTTCTGTTCATCTTGTTCTCTTTTTTTCTTTCTTTTTCGTTTTCTGTTTGTGCACAGCCATGGTAGGTTAACTTTCCGTTCAATCAACCCATGAGTTGAGGTTTCTGTTGTTGAATCCAGAGGACTCGTGCTCTCCATGAACTGAATCCGTTTCTCTTCCCCTTTACTCGAATTGAGCAACACGATTGTATACGTTGAATCTGAGCGGATGAGGTTTGTCCATGATTTCTATATTTTGATCATCCAGGGGAAGGGATTAAATGTTAGATTTAATATTTAGGTTGATTAACCCATGGGATTTAAAATCAAAACAGGTTGAAGTGAACACTGTGGGATGGCATGAGTGAACGCGCCAAGTGTTTGATTAAATGCTAGGTGATTGTCTAGTAGAGAGGGTTCCTATATGAATGCAAGGATTCCGATTTGTTTAGGGTCAGCCACGAAATTCAGTAATTCTTTGTTCAGTGACGGATGTCCTTGAAACCTCAATTCTGGGTTGGTTGATTGCTTTTAATTTGTTAATTTCGTTTTATCTCTTGCCTTAATTTCAATCGTATTAAAACCCCCCCTGTTTATTGTTCTGTTTTCATTTGAGTGATTTTGTCCTATGTAAAAATCCTTGGGAGACGATTCAGGTTGTCCTATATTACAAATTTCTTTATAAGCCTGGTTAATTTGAGTGAGTTCGACAGTTCACGTCAAGGACATGCAAAGCTCGAGGATGATTGGTACAGCTAAGGTTGAGGCTAGCTTATACACTTGTATAGTACCTAATCCTCTCAAACCCACTACTGTAATACACACCAAAGCCTTATTTATAAATAGCAAACTTGTCAATGGTTTTGACCTGTGGCACTTTAGGTTAGGGCATCCATCATCTATTCCTATTACTGTACTTAAAAAACAAGATGTATCCATTTCATGTAATATGAATAACATTTTTGATATTTGCTATTATGCCGAATAAAGAAAACTTCCATTTCCTACTAGCAATTCAAGATCTCTCCAGTGTTTTGATATGTTGCATGTGGATATTCGGGGTCCATGTACTGTCAGTGGCATCCATGGACATAAATACTTTCTTACTATGGTTGATGATTACTCAAGGTATACTTAGGTAATTTTAATGAAAACTAAGTCAGAAACTAGGATTCAATTGCAGAACCTTATTAAATTGTTTGAAAATTAGGTTGAAAAGAAAGTAAAATTCATAAGGACTGACAATGGTAAAGAATTTTCTATGGCAGAATTCTATAATAAAAGAGGATCATATACCAGACTACGTGTGTTGAAATACCGCAGTAAAATGCTGTGGTGGAATGCAAACATCAGCATATATTAAACATTGTAAGGGCATTAATGTTTCAATCTAACTTACCTCAACTATTTTGGACCTACAATATATTACATTTAGTGTATCTCATTAATAGGTTGCCCAGCCCTTTATTGTCTTATAGTTCTCTTTATGAGCTAATGGATAATAAGATTCCATCTTTAGAGAATTTAAAAGTTTCGATTCATTATGTTTTGCTTCAACTGTCATAGCATATAGGCTTAAGGATACAAAACTAGAACTAAAGGATATACTTTGTTTGAATTACATAATAGAGAAATATTTTTGTTCAGGCATGTTATTTTTGATGAGTCATATTTCCCATTTCATAATCTCTCAAGTCATCAACAGCATACTAATAACACACACACTTCCACTTCCACAATATGGTCAATTTCCTGACTGTACTACTACTTTTGATCCATTACCATTCACATACACACCATCCTCTTCTACTTGTCCAATACAATCACCTATTTTCAATCAGGAATCAGTTACAGAAAGTACATCACAACCTAACAATTCAACTTCAAAACCCATATCAGATTTTGTTCCACAAACAAAAACCTTTTCTAATCCTCTAACCAGACATTCTACCAGAATAAGAAGACAACCAACCTACTTGCAGGACTATCATTGTGGACTGTCCACTTCAACTTCAATATCAAATCATGCCTCGGGTAATGCTTATCCCTTATCAGCATTCATTTCATATAGTTCTCTTTCTCCAAAACACAAACACTTCACTCTTTCCTTGTCCACCACAGTAGAGCTAATCACTTACTCTCAAACTGTTAAACATAAGTGTTGACAGCAAGCCATGAATCAAGAAATCACAGCTTTAAAGCCAAATGAAACCTGGACTTACATTGACTTACCTAAAGGTAAAACTCTTGTTGGATGCAGGTGGGTTTATAAGATAAAGCACAAGTCTGATGATACTATAGAGAGGTACAAAGCCAGATTAGTGGCTAAGGGATACACCCAACAAGAGGGAATTGATTATTTTGATACATTTAGTCGAACAGCTAAAATGACTACTATTCATCTGTTATTAGCTATTGCAGCTGCTAAGGGATGGTTTCTTCAGCAGCTGGATGTTAATAACGCTTTTCTACATGGAGATCTTGATAAGGAGGTCTATATGGCAGTACCCCAGGGTGTTGTTCCTCCCAAATTTAATCAAGTTTGTAGACTAAAGAAGTCACTATATGGGCTTAAACAAGCCAGCAAGCAATGATATTCCAAATTGTGTTCTTTCTTGATTTCCTCTGGGTATTCTCAATCAAAATCTGATTACTCGTTGTTTAGAAAACAAAAGGGATCATTCTTTATAGTACTCTTGGTTTATGTTGATGATGTCTTCCTATCAGGAAATGATAACCAGGAGATTTCATGAATTAAAAAGTTTCTTGATGTAGCTTTTAAAATAAAAGATCTTGGAGACCTTAAGTATTTCCTGGGACTTTAGTCACACAAAGGCATTGTCTTGTCACAAAGGAAATATGCTTTAGAAATATTGTCTGACACAGGGTTGCTAGCATCTAAACCTGCCAAGACACCAATGGAATTTAATGCCAAATTGTATCAAAGTTCTGCAAAACCTTATGCAGATAGTTCAGCATATAAAAGGTTGATTGGGAGATTACTTTATTTGACCATTACTCGGCCAGATCTCACATACTCAGTACAACAACTGAGACAATTTATGTCCAATCCAACTGTTGCACATTATCAGGCTGCCACAAGAGTGCTTCGGTATATTAAAGGGAATCCTGGACATGGCATTTTCTTTCCAGCATAATCAGATTTTAGACTCAAAGCTTTCTCAGACTCTGACTGGGCTAGTTGCACTGAAACCAGAAGGTTTATAACTGGTTTTTGTATTTTTCTAGGTGATTCCCTTGTCTCTTGGAGATCTAAAAAGCAGACAACAGTGTCTAGGTCCTCCTTTGAAGCAGAATACAGGGTCATGGCAGCCACAACTTGCGAATTACAATGGCAACAATTTCTACTGAAAGACTTTTAGATCCCATCCACTTAATCAACACTGTTATATTGCGACAACCACTCTGCAAAGCACATTGTAGCAAACCTAACTTTTCATGAGAGGAACAAACACATCGAGATAGATTGTCACTTAGTTCATGAGGAGTTAAAAAGTGGCCTTATTCATTTGATGCCAATCTCTTCAATGAATTAGCTAGCTGATGTGCTCATTAAGCCCTTGCCTACCACTTCCTTTCTTCAAATACAAAGCAAGCTGGGCTTGTATAACATACATCCTCCAGCTTGTGGGTGGGTAATATCGAGTTCTTTCACTCAGCAGGAGGAGAAACTAGATTAGAGATTTATTAGCAGAGCAAGTTTACATTAGAGTAGTTTAGTTTTAGATTAGTTCAGCTTATGTTATTTTCTGTTAAGTAGTTGTTAGTTAGTTGTTTGTTAGTTTTCTGTTATTCCTCGTGTGTAGAATGTGAGCTAGCTAGATCTTGGTGTATATATAAGTTAGCTTTTCATATAATGATGATTATCAAGTTTCATTCTACAAAATACAATTTCGTTATTGGATGATAACTTTCTAACATCAATTCATAACAATGTATAGGACAACATATCATTCTAGCATTTAAGTAGTAACAAAACATGTAGGTAGTCTAACATTTTAACCATACCTTATTACTATATCTCTATTCTTATACAAGCATTTACTAACTACAAATGATTAATAAGTACAGCTAAGGGGACATATGACCAAAATCCCATACTGGGTTTGGATGATTACATTTGCAAAATAGTTGATAACATTTTCAATGGTGGTTGATAACAAATGAAAGATTTTAATGACTTTCCAGGTGAACAAGTAGGTAGTACAACATTTAAACCATGCGTTATTCTTATATTCTCATTTTTATACAAAAATTTACT
Source organism: Castanospermum australe (assembly GCA_019955255.1). NCBI lineage: Eukaryota > Viridiplantae > Streptophyta > Magnoliopsida > Fabales > Fabaceae > Castanospermum > Castanospermum australe. Next base: position 16,453 of record NSJW01000277.1, on the reverse strand, counting down.
AACTAAAATTTGTTCATAAGTACAAGTAAGGCCAATTACGAGCAAAACTCAACATTAAAGTTGGATGATAACTTATTTAAAGAAGTTGACAACCAATGCAATAATGTTTGATAACAAATGAAAAATGTTAATAACATTTCAGGTCAAGTTATTTTTCACCATTTCTAATTTTACAACAACCAACATAGAGCTTACAAATGAATGACAACATTGATTTCTATTGCCAAATTGAAGTACATATTGATGCATAGTCAAGTGTCACTTTGATCCTAGATGGTAACTTTCTTACATCATTTGATAACAATGTTTAGGGTAACATATCATTCTAGTTTTTAAGTAGTAATGAAACATTTAGGTAGTGCAACTTTTAACTATAACTTATTATTATATTATCATTTTTATACAAGCATTTAATAACTAAAAATAGTTCATTAGTACAAGTAAGGTTTGCATTTAAGCAAAACCTAGTACTGAGATTGGATGATAACTTGTTAAAAGAAGTTGATAACCGTTATAACAATGGTTGATAACAAACGAAATATAATAATTTTTCAGGTGAACATGTGGGTAGTCCTTAGAATTTTAACCATGCATTATTCTTATATTTCCATTCTTATATAAAACTTTTCTAACTGAAAAAGATTCAAAAGCATAGGTAAAGCCATTTATGAGCGAAACCCAATACTAAAATTGGACAATAATGTGTTTAAAGAAGTTGATAATCACTGCAACAGTCGTTGATAACAAATAAAAGATTTTAATAACTTTTTAGGTGAACAGTTAGGTAATCAAATATTTTAACCATGCATTATTCTCATATTTCCATTCTTATAAAAAAAATTATTAACTAGAAATGGTTCATTATCATAGTTAAGGCCACTTATGAGCAAAACTCAATACTGAAGTTAGATGATAACTTGTTTGAAGAGGTTGATAATTGCTGAAAAAATGGTTGATAATAGATGAAAGATTTTAATAATTTTTCAAGTGAAAAGTTTGGCAGTCTAAGATTTTAACCATGCATTATTGTCACATTCCTATTCTTATACAATAATTTACTAGTTAGAAATGGTTCATTAGCACAGGTAAGGCTACTTATAAGCAAAACCTAATACTAAAATTGGACGATAACTTGTTTAAAGAGGTTGATAATTGCTACAAAAGTGGTTAATAACAAATGAAATATTTTAATAACATTTTAGTTGAATAGGTAGGCAGTCCAACATTTTAACCATGCGTTATTCTCATATTCCCATTCTTATACAAAAATTTACTAATTAAAAATGGTTTATAACTATATGTAAGGCCACTTATGAGAGAAGCCTAGTACTAAAATTGGATAATATCTTGTTCAAAGAAGTTGATAACCACATAAACAATGGTTGATAACAAATGACAGATTTTAATAACTTTTTAGACAAACAAGTAGGTAGTCCAACATTTTAATCATGCATTATTCTCATATTCCCATTCTTATACAAGAATTTACTAACTAAAAATGGTTCATAAGCACATGTAAGGCCACTTATTATCATTTCTCGAACTAGTGATCTATGATTAGCGTATGACAATGGCTTATCGTAGGCTCACCTAAGCTATACAAGCCTCAAATTTGAAACTTTGAACAGACAATTCAGAATAGCCATCATAGGGCTTTGGAAATACTTTATTACAAAAGACTTATATGTTATAAGTTAAAACTTATAAAATATCAGACAAGTGAATTCTTATCATCAGCAATTCACTCTGAAACAAATATTATAAATTTAATCTTTAATTTAACACATGTGATACTAACATGGATTTTGTTTGAAAAAATAATGAAGTACATTTAAGAGTTAGCTCGCAAGCTTCCAAATTCAAAATACATAGAACAACAAAATTTCAAACTTTTTGACACAAATGATATCTTAGGCTCAACAAAATAATCGAAGACTCAATCAAATCAGAGGAATAAAACCAAAAACAATCTTGTTACCTTTATTTGAAAAATAGGTAATCACGATTTGGATGAGTTTATAACTAAGTAAGCAGTTAATATTTACCATACAAGAAATGGGACAAGCAAAAGTACGGATTTTTATATAAAAAATTAAAATAATAATTGCTAAAAAGTGTATGTAAAAAGAAAATTAATTAAGAATTAATCAATAATAAAATATGTTAAAAATAATACACCATGAAATAAAACAATCCAAATCTGTGGTCATAATAATTTCTTACTAAAAGATTTAACAACAATTTTCAATAAATCATACTTTTCAACATATTGAAATATGAAGTAACCTATTAAAACATAAACTGTATAGGAGAATTTACTAGGCAGAACCAAACTAACTAAGCACTCGACTTGTGGGTAAACTATCCATCTGACAAGCACACTGTCTAAATTGAATCTAACAAGCACAAGGCTTAAACTGAATCTGACAAGCTTAAAACTTGAACTGACAAGCGCTATGCTAGAATATATCTAACCCACTTGACACACTGGGTTAGTATTCCCCAGGTAAGTAGGATCCACTTTGATTATACAAGGTGTACTATACTAACATTCACTGTTATTAGATGTATAATCTAACAAGGATTTCTCCCAAGAAAATAATTTCAAAAATAATAGTAATATATTTCAAAGAAAACAAAATTTCTTAAGAACAGAATAAATATCAAATTTATAAAAATAACTTATTTAAAAAAATTGATTTTTGACTTTAGAAAATACAAGTTTAATAAACTCCATCTTTCTTTTCGTATATATAATAGATGTCCGTATCAATATCCATCAGTAGTCCAAAACCACTATCAATATAAAGTTTATACATATGACAAATCTGAAAAAGTCAATATTTTACAAATTTTCACTTCAATGGTCCAAAACTATTCTGATAAAGTCCAAACATATGATAATCCAAAAATCAATTTTTTTCTTGACAGCAAAATTTTTTACTTCAATTAACGGTTCATTACAACCGTGTTCACAAATATATGAGTTTTTCGAAGTTTTGTTTGTCCTAAGAGTCCCTAAGACTTTAGTATGTTTTAAAAAAATCCAATAAAAATATGGTCTAAAATTTATAAAAGAAATTTCAAATAGATGTATAGCAGATATAAATTACTCATAGTACTAGGTATTTCTAATTAGTTCTTCCTCCAACAATTCGCCTTGGTGAATTGGAGGTTCCTTATATCATTCTATAACTGTAGAAATAAAAAAAATTCTTATATCAATCATAGATAATTAAAATTTCTAATTTAATCCCTAAATCTTAAATAATTCTAAACACCAAATCTTAAATTCACTACCCAAAATTTCTCAATTATAAACATAAAAAAAATGTCACTATATAAAATATGTATTCACCTATTATAAGTTTAAGCCAGAGTAACTCGAAATCTAAATCGACGTCAGATACTGCTTCTAAAAATTATTAGAACCTCTTACGATGTTGCAAAAATATTAGAAGGGAAAGACAATTAAACTTGCCTACCTTAAGGTCTATATATAACTTTTCCAAAGGGGAAAGAGTTTATTATTTTTTCTATTTGGGACTTACAACTAAAACAACATAAAATTTCTTTCTCCAATGTGGAACTTAAATGACAAACTTTTCTCTTTTTCTCTCTTTTCGTTTTATACTTATCCCAATCTTTTTTTTTTAAAGAAAATCATGTCGTAACACTTATGAATGAAACCCAGTACTGAGATTAAATGATAACTTGTTAAAAGAAGTTGATAATCACTACAACAATGGTTGATAACAAATGACAGATTTTAATAACTTTTAAGATGAATAGGTAGGTAGTCAAACATTTTAACCGTGCGTTATTCTCATATTTCCATTCATATAAAAGAATTTACTAACTAAAAATGGTTCATAAGTATTGGTAAGGCCAATTACAAGCAAAACCCAGTATTAAAGTTTGATGATAACTTATTTAAAGGGTTGATAACTGCTGCAAAAATGGTGGATAACAAATGAAAGATTTTAATAATTTATTAGGTGAACCAGCAGGTAGTCTAACATTTTAACCATGCGTTATTTTCATACTCCTATTCTTATACAAGAATTTACTAACTAAAAATAGTTCATAAGTATTGGTAAGGTAGAACAAAACCCAGTATTGAAGTTTGATGATAACTTGTTTAAAGTGGTTGATAACTGCTACAACAGTGGTGGACAACAAATGAATGATTTTAATAACTTTTCAAGTGAACAAGTAGGTAGTCCAACATTTTAACCATGTGTTATTATCATATTCCTATTCTTCTACAAGAATTTACTAACTAAAAATAGTACATAAGTACATGTAAGACCACTTATGAGCGAAAGCCAATACTAAAATTGGATTATAACTTGTTCAAAGAAGTTGATAATCACTGCAACAATAGTTTATAACAAATGAAAGATTTTAATAACTTTTTAAGTAAATAGGTAGGAAGTCCTCGGAATATTAGCCAAGTATTATTCTTATATTCTCATTCCTATACAATAATTTACTAACTAAAATTGGTTCAAAAGTACATGTAAGGCCATATGCGAGTAAAACCAATTACTGAAGATGGATAATAATTTCCGAAGCAGCTAACAAGGTAATCCTAAATGGACTAAAGAAGCGACTAGAACAATCAAAAGGTCAATGGGTCGAAGAATTGTCGAGTGCTATCTGGGCCTACCACACAACAACATAATCAACAATCGGGGAAATACCTTTTCGACTGACATATGGAGTGAAAGCAATGTTATCGATTGAAGATGGAGAACCCAGCTGGCTACAACAGAACTTCGATCTGGACCAAAACAACATACAATAAAGAGCCAACTTAGATCTACTTGAAGAAGAAAGGGAAATTTCACATGTCCGAGAGATAGCAACCAAATTAAGAGCAACAAGAAAATACAATGCCAAAGTTTTGCAACGAAGATTCCAAGCCAACAACCTTGTCTTGAGAAAGGCTGACCTAACAAGAAGAGAACAAGGTGAAGGAAAACTAACAGCCAACTAGGAAGGACCTTATAAAGTCATCACCGAAATTGGAAAAGGAGCATACAAACTGAGCAAATTAGATGGATCAGTCATACCTGAAACAAATCTTCGAAGATATTATAGCTAAGTATTCTTGGTATAATTGTAACAACTCAAATGAAATGTGTACTCTTTTTTCCTTTGTTAAGTTTGTGTCCCAAGTGGGTTTTTCTTAACTAAGGTTTTTAACTAGGCACATCATCATATGACAATAATTATATCCTAATAATATTCAGAATTATCTCTATTGGATCATCTCAAGCATTTTACACTATAATGATTTTGCCTTAATGCTTTCGAGCTAAGGTTAATTTCACACTGCAATAGTTCTACCTTAATGCTTCTGAGTTAAGGTTAATTTTACACCGCAAGGTTTTGCCTTAATGCTTCTGAGCTAAGGTTAATTTTATACCGCACTGGTTTTGCCTTAATGCTTCTAAGCTAAGGTTAATTTTACACTGTAATAATTTTGCCTTAATGCTTCCGAGCTAAGGTTAATTTTACACAACAATGGTTCTACCTTAATGCTTCTGAGCTAAGGTTAATATCACACCACAATGGTTCTACCTTAATGCTTCCAAACTAAGGTTAATTTTATATTGCAATGATTTTACCTTAATGCTTCTGAGAGCTAAGCTTAATTTCACACCACAATGGTATTACCTTAATGCTTCCGAGCTAAAGTTAATTTCACACCACAATGGTTTTACCTTAATTCTTTCCAGCTAAGGTGAATTTTACACTACAAGGGTTTTCAACACTTTCAATCTAAAGGTTCGGTTTACGGTTAATACATGGTCAAACAATAGTTCTACAACTCAAGATTCGATCTATACCACAATAAATTAAAACTTGAGAATAAGTCCACAACAAAATAATCTCAAAACAAATCAAGTTAAGATTCAAATTTCAACAATATATGTGTCAACAAGACCGAACTCAAGAAATTATAATGTTTAAAAAAACAGAATGACAAATTTACTTGGAGGCATTCCCACTATCTTCTTCTTCTTCTTCTTCTAGTGGTTCGACTAACTCCCCATCCTTAATTATATTCTTAGCACCAGTAGCCCTCAAGTCTAGGTCAGGGAATAAAAGTTGAACCTGATCCAATGTCTTCTCAAAGTTAACTTCAAACTGGTTGTAGAGCTCATGAACCAAAACCTCCTTTTCAGCCTCCCATTGGTTGATCGAGGCTTCATGACGTTGTTATTATCTTTCAATTTTTCTCTAAAGTTTTCTTCTCCATGATCAGCTTGGCATGACTTTCCATCACAGTCTTTAGCTCAGACTGACAAGACATCAGATCAGAGTTCAGTTTCCCCTATCCAGCCAGTTTAGCCTCAAGATCGGCACATTTTTTCTCTAACACTTCTTTCTCTTCAGCATTTTTCTTTTTCAATTCCTCAATCACTTGGCGATGGAAGAATTTGCTAGTCTAAGTCGGTTGTTTAGCAGACGAAATTCCTTCTCTCTAGCTCGAGCTATGGCCGCTGTCCTTATAGTATAGGCCTCTGTTGCCCGGCAGACAACATCAAACCCAATCTTGCGGAATTTCACATTATCATCGTCTAAGATAACATTTCTATCAAGGAATGTGCCATAAGGATAGCACTTATCCCACAGAGACTGAATTTGATCTGAAGAACCATCAAAGTCTTTCAAAAAACTTAACACTATTTATGGGTCGGATAAAGGGAAAGAAACTTCCTGACTTATGGGTTGAGAGGCTTGGACAGGTTGAACCAAGAAGATAGGTTGGTCCTTTAAATTTTGCTCCCCTTCTTTGGTTGAAACCACTTCCCGGGCTGACCTAACACTTCCAAGTGCCACCCTACAGCACTTTTGAACATCATCGGTCAATGTTGAAGAGCTCGAGGGATTGACACAATGTCAGCTACCTTTCCAGCTTGGGCATCCTATCCTACCGCCTGTTGTTTTTCAGTAGCCTGATCCTTCCTTTTCTTCTCCTAAAGAGTAAACTGGATATCTACCCTCAGACCCATTGAATCTGCAAAAATATTAGTAAATAAAAAACCAATATTGAGGAACCAGAAGAAATAGAACACAACAAATACTTATTAAAATATTGTTTCAAAGTCGTTTCATCATGTTGCAGCTTAATAATGGTTGCAAATTCTAAGTTTGGCAACTCCAATATCTTTTTCACCTCCTATTTATTGGTCAGAGAAAGACTACAATATTCCAACCTAGGGATATTGATAGAATGAGTAGACCAATACATTGGGAATCTTCTCGCTCCGTCACTATCCAAGAAACAGGGATACACCTTCGATCGAGGCCTTAGCTTAAAAAACCTAGGCTTAAAACCCTTATACGAAGAATAAAGGCTTTAAGGATACAACGACCCCTAACACTACCCAATAAAACCTAACCAACACCCCTCTCATTGGCAATAGGGCTATAGAAGAAGAAAAATAATTTTGAGGTATTTGGAACAAAACCAAAGCATTCGCAAATAAGTTAGAAGCTTCTCACAAAAGCCTAACTATTTGGATGAAACTGAGAAGGGGCACAATCTAGAACAATCAATACACGACATTGAAAGTCAGAAAAAGGGAGGACCATTTTTAACCTTAAAAAGAAAGTATCATAAAAGAAACAAAACTCAAGCTCTAAATTTGATGACTTGCCATACAAACATGGTCGGAAGAAGAACAAGGCTTACAAACGTATTTCTCGTTTTCACCATCCCTATCTAAAATGATACAATCAACTAGAGTTTTCATTACCTCATCAGAGTCATAAACGGAGACAGTTCGTAGGACTTCCTTACTCGCCCAAGTGTAATCACTTCCTTCATTCCCCAACCAAACTTCAGAAACATGTGCTAACTAATTAACTTTAGCAGCTGAAGCATCTTCGCCGAACAACTCCTGAACATCTTACTCAATATGCTTGGATGAATCTCCAGCCATACCTACATGGACCGAATCAGTGGTAGGGTTTAAAGAAACTTGCCTGTATGAATCTAAACCTCTTAAAACTCTCCTTCCAGTCCTTACAACTTCAAACAAACCCTTAGTACTAGCATTCCTAAGATTAACAGGGACTATAGTCCTAAGTGCCCTAAAAAAGGTGGCCCTATCACTAATAACACAACTAGTCGAGGAAGAGTTATCCCTCAAAATAAGTTCATTACTAGAAAATGAAACAAAATTTCTTTCATCATTACTAGTAAGTGGAACAAAATTCTCCTCCTCATTATGAAACAACTCCACATGCACCATCCTCTCAAATTAACCAAATTACCCAAAAAAAGAAAACACAAGGAAAATGGAGAAGTACTTGAAGAATATTAACTTTAAAAGAAAAACTCATACAACAACTGTAGCAAGTGAAGCAAACGCAAGTTAGAAATCGGAACAAGCAATGAACCACGAGGTGAACCCAAGGGAAACAGGTAAGCAATCAAAATAAAGGCAAGCAAAGAGGAATAGGAAGAGCAATGAAAGGAAGCATGGCCATGAAGAAAAAAACCACGAGGGAGAGTGTAAAGGAAGAAACAAGTAAGCAAAATGAAATAAGAAATCTCACTTAAACAAGGTGAACCCAAAAACCATTCCGGATCCCAATCTAGATCAATGATCTGATCTACCACAATATAAACCACCATTATCCAACAACAATGAATTCATTGAATCCAATCGCCACCATCTAACAGTGAGGAACTCACCAAATCCAATGGTCCAAATTCAAATCAACTTAATGGCACATCATTACCACCACTCCCCAGAACCATAAATGTATGTGACGGCTGCCAAATAAAGAGATTACACGTGGCACCCACTAGTACACATCATTAGCAACAATATGAAGAAAATAAAACCATAGCAAACAAAGCTTGGCCAAAAGGTATACAAGCATGCCGTAAATAACTCGATCGGTCGGAGCCTCTGAGCTAGGGGGCTAGTGGGCCCTGCAAACATTATGGTAGACCAAGCTCCTCAATACCAATAATAGCTCGATTAGCCTATGCTTCCGAGCTGGGAGGCTAGTGGGCTGTAACAATCCCAAGAGAACTATGGGCTAGGCCTACTGCCACCCACATGGAACTTGTGCTAGAATAAGAGAATATTCAAACTAAGAATGTTCCCCAAATCCCATGTCATACGCCCAGGATTCTGTCCCAACGTTATTTCCACCCTAGATTCCAGCCTCAGCAAATCACTGCCTAAAACTCTAGTATGGCATCAATGACACCCTGCCTATATAAACCCACCAAGGAGCACATCTCAAGGTATGTTCACTTTCTAGTATCTCCTTTCCATATTGCTCTCATACTGACTTAAGCATTAGAGTACCTTGCTGGTACCCCCCTCCTCCACACTCATTAACCATCATGCAGTGACAATAATGGTTCCGACTAACCTAGGTGTAGTGACTCAGACTGACTTAGAAGTAGAAGGAAGGAACAATTGGTAAGGCAACTTACAAGCAAAACTCATTACTAAAGTTGGACGAGAACTTGTCTAAAGAGATTGATAACAAATGAATGATTTTAATAACTTGTCAGTGAACAGGTAGGTAGTCCATCATTTTAATAACTTTCCAGCACAGACAAGGGCACTTATGAGTGAAACCTAATATTGAAATTAGATGATAACTTTTAAACAATAGTTGATAGCCACTAAAACATTGTTGATAATAAGGGAATGATTTTATAACTTTTCAAGTCAAGTTATTTTTCACCACATTATATTTCTAATTTTACAACAACCTATAGTGTTTACAAATGTATGAAAACACTAGTTTCTATTGTCAAATTCAAGTATACAATGATGCATAATCAGGTGTCACTCTGATGCTGCATAATAACTTTCTTACATTAGTTGATAACTCGTATAAGATAACATATCATTCTAGCATTTAAGTAGTGATGAACCGTGTAGGTAGTCCAACTTTTTAACCATGCCTTGTTGTTATATTCTCATTCTTATATAAGCATTTACTAACTATAAATGGTTAATAAGTACAACTAAGGGCACATATAACCAAAATCCAGTACTGGGCTCAGATGATAACATTTGCAAAATAATTGATAACGACTTCAACAATAGTTGATAACAAAATATTGATTTTAATAACTACTGTTACACTTTCAAAACAAATAGAGATACTTAGGGACATTCAACCGTGTGGATTACATTCTTATTTAACAACATATTGAAATAGTTAAATGAAACTTGTTTTCTGGCTTGCAACTTTCTAGGAATGTTGATAACTTGGCCAAAACTAAGATATAATATTATCAATTATGTAGTCACTACTCAAGTAGCTACAAAATTTTGTTTCTTCATCCTATTTTTTTTCATTCTCATAGAAGCACTTGGTAGCATAAACTAGTTAGTGGGTATCACTAAAGAACCTTAAGAGCAAAACCAAATATTGAGATATGTTGATAACTATAATAGCGTGGTTGATAACGGTAGTCAAGGTATTTGATAATTGGATAGATTTTTTTCATAACTTTTCATCTCATCCTATGTTGACCACCAAACACAAAACAAATATAAATGATTGACAATTGACATAAGGGCATCATACAATTCTCGATAACAGAGTAAGGGATTACTATTCATATAGTGACTATCATGACCTGACTGGTAGTCCATGACCGACGTATGACAAGGGCTTACTGTAGGTTCATCTAAGCCATACAAGCCTCTAAACCTATAATTACGAATAGACAATTCAAACAGCCAGAATAGGGCCTCAGAAAATACTTTATTTTAGAATAAATTTAGACTTATAATATTCGATAGTTGAATTTCAATACCAATAATTTATGACAAATAAAAATAACATAATGTAGTCCAATCAGTAACTATATAGAACAAACTAACAAGGATCCTATTTGTAAAAATAATGGAGCACTTCCAAGAGTGTCAGCCTACAAGGCTTTCAAATTTAAATAAAATAAGACAAATATTTAGACTTGCCCACACGAACAGTGTGTAGGGCTCATCGTAAAGAATTCAAAACTCCTTCGGTCACACTAGAGGAGCCAAACCAAAAATAACTTTTTTTCCCTTATTTGAAAGGATATAACAATGATTTGGGTGAATTTACAATTCAGTGAGCAGTTAATATCTACTACACTAGAAACAGGATAAGCAGGGGCACAAGTTTTTCTATGAGTAATAAAAGTAATTTTTGAAATAGTAGATAGCAATTAAACTAAAAAAAATACTTGAAAAAAAATAAAACAAGTATATATAATTCCTTTGAAAATATAACTGCTCTAAATCATAGTCATTACAAATTTTACTAAAAACAATGTAATAAAACATTAAAGTCTATAAACAATTTCCAATAACAAATCTCAAACATTGAGAAAACTAATTAGAATAAAATTCAAGTAGAATAATTCACCTAGTAGAACCAGAACAGACCGAGCACGCTGCTTGCAGGGTAAGCTAACCAAACTGACAAGCTTAAGGCTTGAATTGAATAGACCAAGCATGCAGCTCACCAGTAAACTAATTAATTTGACAAGCACACGACTTGAACTGATGAGTATCACAGTCAAAATCATAACCAATCCAGGTTTATAACTTAACACAAAGTTAGCATTTCCTTTACAGAGTCTAATCCTAGGTGCACTAAGGCTAATATTTACTGTTGTTAGATACAATGTTCTGAGATGATTTTGTTCTAAGAAAACAATTTATAAAAATATCATATTTCAGAAGAAAATAAATTTTTCAAGTGGAAATAAAAATTATTATTTATTAAAATCAATCTTATTTCAAAGAGAACAGTTCCTAACTTTAGAAAACTCACTCAAAAATATTTTTCATATATATTTTTCATAAGCAACTAATGCCGATAATGATTATCAACATAGCGTCAATCCATATTTTGAAATAATTGCCATTAATAGTCCAAAAACCATTGTCAGACCATCATTGGTCTAAAATTGATATATTAAACAATTGTCTTAATTGTTACAAAACCATTATCAATATATTTTTTATCAACAAAAATTATCAATTCATTCATCATTTCATTATAACCATGATTAGAATCCAAATGTGAGTTTTCTAAAATTTTACTTGTCCCAAGAGTATCTAAGGCTCTAATATATTCAAAATAAAAATTTTAAAATTCATTCGAAATTTAAAAATCACAAATAGATATGTAGCAAATAATAACCACTTATAGTACTTAGTGATTTTCAATTGGGTCCTCCTTCAACAATTCGCCTTGGTGAGCTGTAGGTTCTCGATACCGTTCTATAACCATAGAAAATATCAATATTAATCATAAATAATTGATATTCCTAATTAAATTCTTAAATCCTAAATATTTTTATATCTTAAAGCCTAAATTTCACTAAGAATTACCTAATAAAAAATAACATAACATAAAATAAAAAATAAAAATAAAATAAAAACATAAAAAAAAAAATGCCACTAAATAAAATATTTACTTATCTAGCTTAAGTCAAGATAACTCAAAATCTGATTTAACGTCAAATCTTGCTTCCAAAATTTAGTAAAATCTCTTATTTTTTTTTACAAATATCTTAGAGGGGAAAGACAATTGAATTTGTTTACCTTAGGATGTACATATAATCATTTTTAGGGGGAAGGAGTTTATTACTTTTCTAACGTGAAACTTAAAACTAAAAAACAATATAAATTTTTTTTTCCCTTCTGGTGTGAGACTTAGATAACAACTCCTTTATCTTTCTTTCTTTTTTTTTTTGTTGTTTTAAACTTATCCCCTTTTTTAATTTATCTAAATTCCCCCCCCCCCCCCCTTGTTTTTTACGTATTGTCATAGTGACAAAAAATTGGGTGCAGTCAGCTTCATGTGTTTTCCTAGACTTAGCATAAACACAAAAATTATGTACAATATAGTGACAAAGTCATAACAATCCAGGAACCCCAGCATCTCTCTACACTTTCTCTTTTATCTCATTCTTGGGATGCAAAACTCATCTGCATGATAAGTTTTGTCGAATCTTGAAAACTTCTTCCTGTAGGATCAATTAACCAGATATATAAAATAACTATGATATTTTTGTTGCTAAATCAAAACTAACAAACAAATACTCGCTAGTGAATAATGGTCTTGTCTTCCCATGTTTGTACTCCATCTCATGTGCCCATATATTTTAGCACATATATGCCGCAATCATCACTATGTTAATCAAAATTAAACAAACAATAGGAAATGTATTAAACACATATTATTCAACATATAAAATAACAAATCAACACCATCTCATTTATTTTGTTGCTTTGGCAAATCAACATGAGCAAGCTCTAAGGATGCGGATTCTTTATTGAAGGTTGGATTCAATATGATCAATAGCTCTTCAAAGCAAACTTTCTACATATGAAAAGAAAAGTATACTTACTAAATAAGTTTATTAAAATAAAAGGCTACTAAAAATACATTACATGAAATATAAGTTTGCTCATACCATTGCATTATCCAAAATAGCTTTCTTGGAATCCTCATGTCCATTGAGTCTAAGACAAGCAACTTCTACTTTGAGTCCAAGACATAACAGTACCAATGACTTTCAAATAAAGCAGGAGCAAAAATCTACAAATGCCAAATTATGAGAGTTTATTTGTTCCTCAATAAAATCACAAAATGTAACATATTTTACGTAATATCATGCTTACCAATTTGTACTGATTAATGTCATATCCTACTTTCTAATGTGAAATGAAATCTTCTACATCTTTACTGGACCAAATCTTACGGTAACCTTTTCTGAATTGATCCAAATCACCTTTCACTCTTTCCTACATGGACACATAATTCAACCTAGGTTAAATGAGAAGAATGTGCAATGGTGATATATTTGAAAGATCATAATGCTCCAATACTTACAAAGAATGAGTGACTAAATATATGATGTGTGACAATCTAATTTCTCTCCTTCTCATCCTCCATGAATACCTTTGAAGCAAATAAAATAACGTGAACAAAAAAAAATGTGTACTTGGTATCACTGTGATGTCTTAGTATCTAGAAAAGTTATATGTCAAGAAATTAGTAAAGTTTGTACTAACCATAATACTGACCCATCCCTTTGGTTTTAAGGTATATGCTTCAGTGCGAGTTAAGCATTGATCAAACATCCTAATCACCACCCTAATTATGAACCAAAAGCAAAATTATTTAAACTTGCAACATCAATTGACAATGGTTATATATCAACATTCTATAAGGGATAGTTTAAAAGCATAACCTTCTACATCATTCTGCTTTGTTGGCTTACAAGTGCAATAATTATATAAATTCCTCACCATCTTTATTCATGCCTTCTTAGAATTCCCTCTTGAAACAAAGGGAGACCTTTAGGGGGGACCCTTTTTCAGTTGACGCATTGAGCAAACCTTAACTGACTTAAGAACCTCTCTATCATCTTCACCCTTTGTAATATGTACATTTCCTTCATCTTCATCCTCAGTCATACGTAAATCCCTATCATTTTCCCCTACATCTTTGCACCTTCGATCATTTAATGGATCGTCGTATAAAGTTGAGGATGTTGGGTTTTCCAAAGGCCTGAAATTAAAATGGTCTGCCATTATCGCATCATCAAGTGGTTTAAGAATTGACTCAAACATTTGGTTGAAAGCAACTTATTAACCTGCATATGTAGCTAGTGTAAAAGAATAATATAACTTCCTATAGCAGTGTAATTATCATAAAGATATTTGTATTTTCTGTTTTACTCATATTTCTATATATTTTTAATGGGTTAGTAATGGATTTTTGGGAATAGTAAAATTAGAGACCAAACAAAAAAATTCTTTTATAATACTATAGATAGATAGATTAAGTATGACATGTGATAAAATATTAGTCACTAACTGTTAGGAATACTAATACTCTTATAAAAATAGAGTACTACAAACCCCAAAAAAAATATTAAAGAAATCTCCTACAACTATACTCAAATCCTAATATATTTATATATTTTTTTAAATTAAAAATATTTTTATAAGATTCGACCTTATTTGAACCGTCTTATAAGCTTAATTTTTTCAGACTGAATATGATAATCATATGACTTTTATCATGAGACGTAACTATAAAGAATATATCGTAAGTTTCATACTTAAAAACATAACTTATTTTTTTTAATATAATTATATCTAAAATTAAAAAAAAAGTGAGTCTGGCTCTTTTTTCTTTGGGCCATAAATTGGTCACAATTAGAATTTGCAATTGTCAGATTGAACTTGGGCCATAGAATATGGTTTGGGTTTTATTTTGCCTTGGCCTCGCAGTGAACAAAAAGGAAAAATTTGAGCTTCAGTAGAAATAAATATGGACCGCTGGATCATACGGATCTCACGTAATATCCGTCCGATCAATCTGTTATTCTTTCGTCTCCCTCACATTCCCAACTGCCTTCTCTTCTGCCACGGAAATTAGGGTTTACCTCCACGTGTTCCCTTCTCGATAATGTTTTCTGAATGCGTTGTTCGGATTTAGAATTTCATGTATATCTATTCGATTCCCATTCAATTCGTTCCCTCGAAGCAATTGCAATCGCGTTGCGTTTCCGTTTCTCTCCCCGTAACCCTTTTTCCTCTACTGCTTTTGGAGAAAACTTGAGGAGCTAAATTGCATTCAAAACAACCACCAAAAAAAAAAAGAGAAAAACTTTTTGCTTTATGCCAGTCCTGAAATGATTTGCGGCTATGATCGCAATTGTTTGACTGAGTTGTATAGTGTCACTCCCTGTATTCTAATGGACTGTGCATGTGAATTGCGTATGAATTTTATGTTTTTGGCTCTCCTTTCAATTGGGGGTTCTTGGTATTTAAAAGGCTTCAGCTTTCAATGTCATTTAGCTTAAGCAGAGTAGTATTGTTATTCTGTGTAGCAATGAATAATTTGAAGCTCAAAAAGTGTGTCCCGTCGCGATACTGTGCTGTGATTTGGTGCCTGCTCCAGGACGTCAACAGCACCCCTTTTTGTTAATTAAGAAATTGGGTTGATGATTGTAACTCTATAGAAAGAAATAGTTCAGAGAATTCACTATATTACAGACACATGGATATTTTTTTGTTTTTTGGTTGATTTTCTTGATTATAATTTAATGTTTTGAAAGCAGTAAGCTGTTAATTACCAGCTTTAAGATCAAAGTCATTTTACTGGTCACTAAAGTCTAGATTTCTGTAATGGATCTTATAACCTGGATGTTGATATTTGGTTTGAAGTATTGTAGCTTGGTTAATGGGAAGCAAAATATATTATCCAACACTTGAACTGAGATTATTGTGAGTGAAGGTAAACATTTCCTTTTGCTCTGCTCCTGAATCCACCTGCAATATTTTGCTCAAATATTTTCATTAATTGAGTAAAATGTAAATCTCTTGGTACTCTGTTTATGACTAAGAGTAAATGTCTTGGATCTAGCTGTGTC
>NSJW01000274.1:27500-94225 GCA_019955255.1 Castanospermum australe | reverse complement strand
CCAACAATATCAGCTAAGTCCACCCAATCGCCTTCTTATTTTCCTTCAATAATCTCATCAGCTGCTCCTCTTGATCAGGTAGAAGGTTTCTTGCCACAATGACTGGCAGCTGCTCATTCTCCTCCAGGAAGGCGTATTTTAAGTGATCAGGTAGAGATTTTCAGCTCCAACTTAGGCGGCTGCTCAGTAGAGGGAAGAAGCTTGGTGGGTTGCACCAATTCTGCAGCATGTACATCAGTTGAACCTGTAGTGCCTGAAATAAATTTAAGGAAAGCAGAACTTTGCCCGGACTGCACAATATTCACATCAGAATTAACATCCCCAAGCAAGTCAGAATCACCACTTAAATCAGAATCACCATCACTATCTAGTGCATCGCAAAAACTAGAAAAGCATGAAAATTCAGTGCAAACAGGGCACCATTCATTATCAGTACAACCACAAACAACAGCGTCATTAACAGATACAAAATCTAGATAATCAACACACAATTCAGCATAAACATCATTAACCACATCATCAATCACATCAATACACAAAACTGAATGCTCTTCCCTAGGATGTTTCATGGCATCAAAGATATTAAAATGCACAATACTATCTCCAAATTCCATGGAAAGAGTACCAGAATACACATCTATCTTAGTCCTAGCTGTTTTTCAAGAAAGGCCTCCCGAGAATAATCGGGGGTCCACTGCTAGGAGACTCACCCTCCATCTCTAAAATGTAAAAATCAGCAGGGAATATTAATTCATTTACTCTAACTAAAACATCCTCAATCAGACCAGCAAGGGTGAGCATTACTCCTATTAGCTAACTGGATAACAACACCAGTAGCACGCAAAGGACTGAGGCCAAGAGAATTATAAACAAATTCTGGCATGACATTTATGGAAGCACCTAAGTTAACATGCAATCATCAAATTTACAATTTCCAATTATGTAAGGAATAGTAAACGTCCCTGGATCTTTGCACTTCTTAAGCATGGGCTGGAATGAGTGCTGACACATTCTGGCTCAAGGCTCACTCGCTCATTCCCTTCAGTCGCCTCTTGTTGGTACATATTCTCCTTCAGAAATTTGGCATATTTGGGAATCTGCTTGATTGCGTCTAAGAGAGGGATGTTAATTTCAACTTTTCTGAACATCTCTAGGATCTCATTCTCTTGTGGTTTCTCTGCCAACTTTTTGGATTGAAGGGCTCTCTGAGGGAAAGGTAGAGGGATGGAGGTTTCAGACTCATCATTGCCTTGCTTCAATGTTTTTACTTTTCTTAGCATCAGTCTTCTCCTTTTCTAGTGTTGGTCCAGCCTCAACTACAGCTTGCTTGGGCTCTTCTAGTTGCTTGCCAGACCTTAGGGATATAGCACTGACATTCCCCTTTGGATTAGGAATTGTCTCTGAAGGAAGAGAGTTGTTAGATCCCTGGGGTTGGAGCTGGTTCAGTGATGTTGCTAACTGCCCAATCTGAGTTTGCAAATTTTGAATGGAATACTCAGTTCTCTGCTGGAATTACAAAGTGTTCGTTGCAAGCTGCTTCACCAAATGTTCCAGTGAAGGACCACTACTGGTCTGCTGTTGGGCTGTGGCTGCTGTTGCACTGGCTGTGGAGGTACAGATTGTTGGAAATTCTGTTTGTACTGTGGAAACTGCCAATGTTGGTATTGTGGAAAATTCTGCTAGTTCTGGTTCTGATTCTGGTTCCACCTTAAGTTTGGATGATCTCTCCAGCCAGAATTAAAAGTGTTTGAAAATGGATTATGTTGCTGTTGATACTGTGGCTTTTCAGGAAAAGACTCCTGCTGCAGCCACTGATTGGTCTGGAGAGGTGCCCTCTTGTAGAGTTTGGGCAAGCATCAGTGGGGTAGAGTGGATCAGAACAGATACCACATGGTTTGCTTATCTCTATGGAGTAGGAGAATGCACTGTTTGTGTCACTACCAATTGCCTTACTAATGAGGTCAATTCGTCTAGTCTATTTCAAGTCTTTGGTGGTCTGCACTGGACGCTACTGCTAGTTTTTGAGCACTGTGATATTGGACTGGGGGTGCTTGAATTGAGAACACCCCACTGCTGGTTGCTCTAGTGCTGAATTGTTGGGAATTAGCTGCCATGTTTGCTATCAATTCTTTGGCTGCAGCAGGTGTCTTATCAACTAAAGCTCCACCACTGGCTGCATCCACCATATTTCTGTCCATGGGTAACAAGCCTTCATAGAAGTACACTATCAGCAACTGATCAGATATCTGGTGGTGTGGACAGCTTGCACATAGCCTTTTGAACCTCTCCCAGTATTCATGCAAATTCTCTCCATTTGCTTGCCTTATGCCACATATCTCCTTTCTTATTTGCAGTGGCTCTTGAGGCTGGGAAAAAACTTCTCCAAAAATAATCTCTTCATGTCATTCCAGCTTCCAATGGATGAGGGTTGAAGGTAGTACAGTCAGTCCTTAGCTCCTCCATCTAGAGAGAAAGGAAAAGCTCTCAATTTACTCTGCTCCTCATCAATTCCTTATGGTTTCATTGTGCTGCAAACCACATGGAATTCCTTCAAATGCTTATGTGGATCCTCACCTGCAAGACCATGAAACTTGGGAAGCAAATGGATAAGACCAGATTTAAGCTCAAGTCAGCATCAAGATCAGGATATTGGAATGCACAAGGGTTGATAGTTAACGTCAGGTGCAGCCAATTCCTTTAAAGTTCTATTGTCCATGCTCTCAGAATTAATGACACTATTACTAGAATAAGTAAAATCTACACTATTAGAAGAACTAGGAAAATTAACATATGAACAGAATCAGAATGCTCAATATGCTGAATATACTCAGACTCAGGATCAAGTTCAGTAACAATCCTATGACTTAGCCTAGAAGCCCTTCTAGCAACATGCAATGTTCTCTCTATTTCAGGATCAAAAGCAATCAGGTCATGTGTATTGTTACTACTCCTAGTCATACAGCATAAGGCATAACAGGCAAAAACACTAAACACTAACAGCATACAAAATATGTAAACTAGACTAAGAAATTAGCCTAAAATAAAATTCAGAAACACTATCAAAATGAATTTTAAAAATTCTGGGACCACCACAGTAAAATTCTAAAAATGTATTTTTGATTTTCTATAATTTTTTGGCGATTTTTAAAAATCACGAAAATAAAAAAAATGAAAAAGTGGTCTAAACGATGGAATTTAGTAAGAAAACTCATACCAGATGAAGGAATTTTCGAGATTTTGACCCCAGATTAACCCCAAATGGGGTTAGTTTTGCTCAGGATGGCGGATAAACTTTGGATACCCAGCCTCAGCACCTAACTCCACAGGTTAGTCCAATTATGCGACGCTTGCGACACTTTCGACACTACTAAGCTACTCTACTCTACTCAAGTGTGGAACAAGGAATAAAATGAAATGCAGCTACTCTACTCTAATCTGCTGTTAATATGCAATAATTGAGATCAAAAGAACAATGCAAAAATTCCCCGGCAACGGCGCCAAAATTTGACGTGAACTGTCGAACTCACTCAAATTAACCAGGCTTATAAAGAAATTTGTAATATAGGACAACCTAGATCGTCTCCTAAGGATTTTTTTCATAGAACTAAATCACTCAATTAAAAACAAAAACAATAAACAGGGGGGTTTTAATTCGATTAAAATTAAAGCAAGAGAAAATTAAAGCAAGAGATAAAACAAAATTAACAATTTAAAAGCAATCAACCAACTCAAAATTGAGGTTTCAAGGACATCCGTCACTGGACAAAGAATTACTGAATCTCGTGGTTGACCCTAAACAAATCGGAATCCTTGCATTCATATAGGAACCCTCTCTACTAGACAATCACCTAGCATTTAATCAAACTCTTGGCGTGTTCACCCATGCCATCGCACAGTGTTCACTTCAAACCTGTTTTGATTTTAAGTCCCTTGGTTAATCAACCTAAAATATTAAATCTAACATTTAATCCCTTCCCTTGGATGATCAAAATACAGAAATCATAAAGAAAACTCATGGACAAACCTCATTCGCTCGGATTCAACGTACACAATCGTGTTGCTCAATTCGAGTAAAGAGAGAGAAAAAACGGATTCAGTTCATGGAGAGCACGGGTCCTCTGATTCAACAGCAAAATCCTCAACTCATGGGTTGATTGAATGGAAAGTTAGCCTACCATGGCTGGGAAAAAACAGAAAACGAAAAGGAAAGAAAAAGAAGAACAAGATGAGAGAAAAGAGAAGAGGTGTAGATCTGAAATTTCTCCAAAATCAAAAGCTGCTGTTCATGTTACCCTAATATGCTATTTAAACCTAAAACTAAACAGGGTCAGGGCTCCAAACTTGCCCAAAATTAAAAACATAACTAATGGCTTTGGTCTCATGTAATTTGGACTCTTAATTACAAAGTTAAGCCCAATTAACTAAACATAGCTCCAGAATTTCGTGACTGACTTTAGCTCTAATTTTGACTGCCTTCTTGTCCGAATTTGGCCTTCGAGCCTCTAATACCATTTGTAGCTCTTTGAGTTATCTACAAAACGAAACAAGAATGAGGTTAATCAGATACCTATAACAAAAGTTATGATCAAAAATACTGGAACAAGTGTAAATCTGGAAAAATAGCACGAAAATGAATTAAATCCAATTAAAAGCCCAAAGCCCAATTTAGACCAAAAATCATTAATTACACACTAAACAACCCTAAAATCATTAATCAAATGCAACAATTAAGTGTGATAAAATTCAATTATCATGGGCGCAAACAGAAAATGAAAAAGAAAGAAAAAGAAGAACAAGATGAACAGAAGAGAGAAAAGAAGAGAGGTGTTTTTGATCCAAAATTTCCCAAATGTCAAGCTGCTTCCTTTGTGTTTCCCTAATCTACTAACTTAACCTAAAACTAAACCGGGTCAGAGGCTCCAAAACCGGCCCAAATTAAAACATAACTAATGGCTTTAGTCCTAGGTAATTTGGACTCCTAATTACAAAGTTACGCCTAATTAACTAAACATAGCTCCAGAATTTCGTGACTGACTTTGGCTCCAATTTTGACTATCTTCTTGTCCGAATTTGGCCTTCAAGCTTCTAATACCATTTGTAACTCTTTGAGTTATCTGCAAAACGAAACAAGAATGAGGTTAATCGAATACCTAGAACAAAAGTTATGACAAAAATACTAGAACAATGTAAATCTGGAAAATTAGCACGAAAATGAATTAAATCCAATTAAAATCCCAAAGTCCAATTTAGACCAAAAACCATTAATTACACACTAAACAGCCCTAAAATCATTAATCAAATGCAGCAATTAAGTGTGATGAAATTCAATTATCGTTAAGTTTGCATTTTTTTGATATATCTTTTACTTTATGGTCAAATAGTCAAACTTAGCAAAGCTTTTGTGGTTCGATTGTCCTAGGAAATCTTTGTGTGACCCCAACCACCCCTTATAGCTTCAAGGTTTGAAAATATCTCTAGTTTCTTCATTCTCTTCTTACTTGGTTATTTAGTTTGCTTCCTTTTGATCTATCTTTGTGTTTCTAGACAAATGGTCAAACTTAGCAAAGTTTTTGTGTCTCGAAAGGCCTCGGCAATGTTTGAGTGACACCATTCACTTTTTAATGCTTTAAGCTTTGAAAATAGCTCTAACTTCTTCGTTCTCGTCTAACTTAGATTATAAGTTTGCTTCTTTTTTATCTATCTTTCACTTTATCAAATGGCCAAACTTTGTGTAGTTTTTGTGATACGAATGCCTTGGAAATCTTTGAACGACCCCAATCACTCCTAAAAGCTTCAAGGTTTGAAAATATCTCAAGCTTCTTCGTTCTCGTCTAACTTAGACGTTAAGTTTGCTACCTTTTAATCTGTCTTTAACTTTATGGCCAGGTCGTCAAACTTAGCACAGTTTTTGTGTTCCAAATGGCCTTGGAAATCTTTTAGCCACCGCAATCACTCCTCAGAGCTTCAAGGTTTGAGAATATCTCAAACTTCTTCGTTCTCTTCTAACTTAGACACTAAGTTTGCTTCCTTTTAATCTATCTTTGACTTTATGGTCAGGTGGTCAAACTTAGCAAAGTTTTTGTAACCCAAAAGGTCTTGCCAATCTTTGAGTGACCCCAATCACTCCTTAGGACTTCAAGGTTTTAAAATCTTTACACGACCCAAATTACTCCTTTAAACTTCAAGAGTTGAAAATATCTCAAT
This sequence comes from Castanospermum australe, assembly GCA_019955255.1. Taxonomy (NCBI): domain Eukaryota; kingdom Viridiplantae; phylum Streptophyta; class Magnoliopsida; order Fabales; family Fabaceae; genus Castanospermum; species Castanospermum australe. The sequence goes on along the minus strand of NSJW01000274.1, from coordinate 88,021 downwards.
CTTCTTCGTTCTTGCCTAACTTAGACATTATGTTTGCTTGCTTTTGATCTGACCTTGAGTTTATGATCAAATGGTCGAACGTTGCAAAGTTTTTATGATCTGATTGGCCTAGGGAATGAAACTATCTCAAGCTTCTTCGATCTCGTTTAACTTAGACATTAAGTTTGCTTCCTTTTGATCTATCTTTGACATTGTGATTAGGTGGTCAAACTTGGCCAAGTTTTTGTGACTTGAAAGGCCTAAGCAATGCTTGAGTGACCCTATTCACTGCTTAATGCTACAAAGTCTAAAAATATATCTAACTTCTTTGCTCGCGTCTAACTTAGATGTAAAGTTTGCTTCCTTTTGATCTAAATTTGACTTTATGGTCAAATGGCCAAAATTAGCAAAGTTTTTGTAATCCAAAAGGCCAAGAAAATGTTTGAGTGGCCCCAAACACTCCTCAAAGCATCATGGTTTGAAAATATCTTTAGCTTCTTTGTTCTTGTCTAACTTAGACATTGAGTTTGCTTCCTTTTGATCTGTTTTTGACTTTATAGTCAAATAGTCAAACTTAGCAAAAATTTTGTCATCCGAAAGGCATAGGAAATGATTGATTGACCCCAAACAGTCCTTGAAGCTTCATGGTTTGAAAATATCTCAAGCTTCTTTGTTCTCATCTAACTTAGATGTTCAGTTTGTGTCCTTTTGATATATGCTAACTTTATGGTCAAATGGTCAAATTTAGTAATGTTTTTGTGATCCGAATGGCCTAGGTAATGTTTTGAAAATATTTCTAGCTTCTTCATTCTCGTCTAACTTAGATGTTAAGTTTGCTTCTTTTTTGTTCTATCTTTGACTTTACTATTAAATGGCCAAACTTAGCGAAGCTGTTATGACCCAAAAGGCCTAAACAATGTTTGAGTAGCCCAAAACACTCCTTAAAGCTTCAAGGTTTGAAAACATCTTTTGCTTCTTTGTTCTCATCTAATTTAAATGTTAAGTTTGTTTCCTTTTGATTTATCTATCACTTTATGGCCAAATGGTCAAACATAGAAAAGTTATTGTGATCCGAATGGCCTAGGCAATGTTTGAGTGATCCCAATTACTCCTTAAGATTCATGGTTTGAAAATATCTCAAGCTCTTGGTACTCGCCTGACTTAGACGTGAAATTTGCTTCTTTTTTATCTATCTTTGACTTTATAGTCAAATGGTCAAATTTAGCAATGCTTTTGTGATCCGAATGCCCTAGACAATGTTTATCCAACCCCAATCTCTCCTTAATGCTTCAAGATTTGAAAATATCTCTACCTTCTTCGTTATCATCTAACTTTGACGTTAAGTTTGTTCCTTTTCATCTATCTTTGACTTTATGGTCAAATGGTCAAACTTAGCAACATTTCTGAGACATGCATGGCCTAACGAATTTTTTGTGTGACCTCAATCACCCTTTAGAGCTTTAAGGTTTGAAAATATCTATAGCTTTTTTGCTCTCATTTAGCTTAGGCACTATGTTTGCTTTGTTTCGATCTATCTTTGATTTATGGTCAAATTGTCAAACTTAGCAAGTTTTTCAGACTCGAATGGCCTAGCGAATATTTGTGAGACCTCAATCACCCCTAGTGCTTCAAGGTTTGAAAATATCTCTAGCTTCTTCATTCTCGTTTAACTTAGATGCTAAGTTTACTTATGTTTGATCTATCTTTGACTTTGTAGTCAAATGGTCAAACTTAGCAAAGTTTTGTGATCCAAATGGCCTAGGCAAGTCTGTCTGACCCTAATCACTCCTCAATGTCGTAAGCTCTCATAGGAGAGTTAAGCTATTTTGAATGAATTTATCTCAAGCTTCATTCTTCTCGCATTGCCTCTAGCCTAGTATCTTTGCAATATCTACGTATATAGCTTATCTTAATTTCACATTCTATCAAAAATCGTTTTGGAAACTTCCATGTGTGTGGCAACACCATGAAATAGTCAACTTAGAGCTAATAGCATATAAATGGATTTGATGTGACTCAAAATGGAACCTCAGCTTAAATAGTTTTGTGAGTGTATGACCAACTCTCTACAACGCCTTAGACTTCAAACTTTGAAAGAAAAAGAGAATAGTCCTCATTAGCTTACTTGTTTCATCCATTCGCTCACTATCTGTGTAGAATGGTGTAAGTTGAAGGATCCTTGATTGTAATTCATCTCTCCTCATATCTATTCTCTCTGTTATCGTCCTCATTTAGGTGGATCATTTTTCCAATAGATCAAACAATTACCACAAGTTTTTGCGTAAATCTTAAAATGAGCCTAATGGGAAAATATCTTTCGAGTTAATCTTCCGAACTCACATATACATGCCTTCTGAGCTATCAAGTAGATTTCAGGAAAGGAAAGTGCTCTAACAAACTTTGTATTTTGTTACTTCGTGACTGATACAAGTTGTGACGTTTTATGAGTTGGCATATCCATATTTAATGAGTAGCGTTTTGTGGACATGTATGATATTATCTGGTCAACACATGCCAGGCTCAATGAAGCTCTTTAGAGAGGCTAAGATTTTTTTATAGCCGAGTTTGCATGGCCCCCACTCTAAGTAAACATTGCCTTAGATCTTTTTTCAATCAGCAAAACATGTTCTGGATTACACCCTAGAATTCATCTTGCCTTTTAAAAACTTCTCAAGAGGTTGATATTAATAATCACTAGCTTCTTCGATCTGTCTTAATTATTGAGTTAGGAGGTTTGTTTCTTTTGAATCACATGTGTATCTTTATGACTTATAATAGTTAAAACAGTCCAAAACATAGAAGGTTATTGGTGATACTGAGATAGCCACTAGAGCAATTGTTGTGGATGGCCGCTCAATCACGCTTTAACTAAGGTAGTGCAAGTGATATACTAAAAAAATGAAATAGTTATAAGTCTTCTTTTATTTCATTTAACTAATAATAGCGTTTAAGTTTGCATCCTTTCTTGATCTTATTCTTTGACCTTTCTAGACACATGGTTCAAACTTAGCAACGTTTTTTGTTGATCAAAAAATGAAAGCCTTAGCGGAAACTGTTTTGAGGGTATCCCTAATACATCTCCGCGTTACAAGGTTCTAAGGTTTGTAAAATCTCATCCTCCTACCGCTCTTCTTTCACGAATTTCCTAAATTCATATAAACCATTTGCCAGATTTTGAAACCTTGAACTTCAAATGAAATTGGTTGAGAAAATATTAGTTTTACTCTTTATATTCTATACTTAATTAGGGACTGTATCTGGACTAAAGTGAGCAAATTCTATAAAACATTCAGTTAATAAGTTAGTTTTAGAAGAAACAAAAAAAAAAAGTAGATTAGTAGATATTGTGTTAACACATAATCACTGCCGAATCATTTAGGGGATTACTGGGGCCCGATATCGTAACTAAAACCAATTGATTGCTAGTTTGGGATCAAACCAATTACTGACCCCACAGGTTAAATGCAACTATCGAATTATGATTAATACCAAATGTGTAAACAAAAAATTATGATCATAAAAAGGATTGCATAATTTTAATAGCCTAGTTATATAGTGCTTGGCATTGAAGTAATAAAATTACGAAATAAAAGTCTGGATTTAGTTGTAAATTTAAATTTAATCAGATAACCCTACCCGTTTCAGTAAAATGCAAGATTTTTGTTAGATGTTCATGTTAATTTGATTATTGGTACCACGAGTGATGTTTTGTCTGATTCATACCATATTTATACAACTTGAAACATTTTTCTTATTTATAGGTCCTTTCTAGATTCACGAAAGCATTTACTAATTTAAATCTATCTTTTGAACTCAAAAAATACTTTCATAAGAGAATTTAGATTACTGTAAAAAGCGATAAAGATCAATTACTTGGAAAACAGTCTTTAATCCACCATGTGAGTGGACTATGGCTCTCAATTCTCAAGAACACTATACATGCCCTTCAAGTTCTTTTTACACTGGATACACATAATAAAAAATAAGTTCAATAATTTTAATCCTATTCCATATGCTGTAATGTTTCAATAGTCATCGGTGAACCCAAATCTCTTAGACTAATGAAAACAATTATTCTGTTAATAAATGTCTATAAGACAAAAATCGAGGATTAAATTTAAGATTTGAAAATTTCTTAAACTTTAATGACGAAGTTAAGACTTAATAAGAGATTTACACGATGTTTATGAAGAAATAGTTTATAGATTAGACAAAATCAATATTCATAGTATCCTTGCCCATAGAGTTGAAGGAGTTAACTGTCAAGTCATCAAACTTGCACGGTTAGCCTGATATTGTGGCGACGTCAAAAACATGTACGAATCCTAAGAACGCAAGACACAAATTACACCCCTAGATTAAACTGCCATGGAAACGCAAAGAAACGAAACCAAACACTCACAACTTATTAGGCTCTCTATCTGAAGTTTAGATCGATGAATAATTTCTAGGAACTTACCTGATTCAGAAGATTCATCGTGAATATTTATCTTCGAATACATCTCTTATGGGTCGAAATTCAAAGGATATGCCTACTGTTTCACTTGTCAGTTTGAAAAATCTATTACATTCTCTTCAAGCCTTTCTATTTGGGGTCGTACACAAAAAACTCGGCATTTAAGTTTTGACCATTTACCAGTATAATTTGAAAAGATAATGCATTTAAAAGAAGAAATAAACGTAATGACAAGTATAGATTGATAATATATGAAGAAGCATTGAGATTATATCATACTTAGAGATCTCTATAAAGGAATGCTGAGAGGTCCATCAACTTACATTATCGTAGGAGGCCTAACGGAATGGTTTGTCAAACAAAATCATTGCCTATGTATCAGGATCCAGTAAAACGTCTAAAATGGATCCAAAAAGAAAGGCAAACTCACGGATGAAGTTAGACAAGAACAAAGAAGCTTTAAGTCAGAACATTTATCTTACAACACATGAGCTTTGAAGGAGTTCTTGGGGCTTCACTTTCAGAGAAATTAGGTCCTAAGCCTTTTTCCGGATCACCAAAAACATATGCCATAGTGGTACCCATACGATTTATTATAATCCTTACCCAATTGCATAGGATTCCCACACAAGTCACGGCCCCAAAATCTACATGGGGACAGAGACGAGACATCGAAATAGCGGAGATATTTTACGCCAACCAAGTAACCTTTTAAGAGTGCCTGCAGCCACAATCAACTTTAAGATTCAGTTCGCTCTAGGCTATCGGGATAACACAAAAATTGGCTATGACTCCACCCTTAAATCTCTTATCGTGTTGATATTTATGGTCAAAATATCCAAACTTAGACATTATTTTATGTGATCTAAAAGACCTAGGCAATGTAGTTGATCTATCTTTGAGTTCCCAATAGATTCAAATGGTCAACGTTTTAATTAAAAGTTTTTTGTGGATTTTTGAACAAAATGGTCTTTAGAGCATTTTTGTATATTTTGCAAAAGGGAGATGAAAGGCGCCACATAGCAATCCTAAAGCTTCAAGGGTTTATGATTAAAAATCTCTCAACTTTTATCTTTCTCATATAATATAGTCATTAAGTAAGTTTGCTTCTCATGGTCGGAACATCCAATACAATTTGACTTAATGCGTCAAATGGTCAAACATAAGCCAAATTATTTTCAAATGAATTCGAAATGCCTTGAACAATATTTGGAGTGACCCCCAAGCATCCATTAAAACTTGCCTAGTATGTTTATAATTATCTCTGCTTCTTTATCCTCGTCTAACTTGTCCGACAGAGAGTTTGCTTTCCTTTTGATCATATTGGTAAGGACTTTGAATGGTCAAATGAGTCAAACTTAGCAATTACGTTTTTTTTGAGATCCGAAAAACCTAGGCATGAATGTTGAGTGGCCTACCATACCCAAGCAACCATTAAACCTGATATTATTTACGGAGTGATTTATATGAGGTTCACTCATAATATAATTAATTCACTAGTTATCTTTTGATGTATGCTAGGCTCGTTCTAAGCTAACTACACTCCGACGAACTTTGCTACGTCTAAAGAACCCTAGATTTGTCTTATTATGTTTCAATAAAACTAAGGTATCTTTTCTTATCTTTGTCTTTTGTTTGAATAATACAAAATCTACATTGAAAAGATTGATTGGTCTATAAAGAATATTTTAATCCTCTTGAACCAAAGCAACTTTACCTTTCTTCCTTATGTAAATAATTGTGACCTTAAAGTTCTCTTTTTGTTCTATTAGCTACTAACCATAACTTAGCAAATTATTTCTTTTCAGTAAGCCTTTTATTCATTTACACTCATGGATGCCTAATAATTAATAATGAAAATCTGAAGAATAAAGTCATATTAGAATAATATATTTAACTTTACGTGGTTATCAGTAACTATGTTTCACTAATTTCTTCTCCTTTTGTCCTTTAAACCATTGCTTTTGCTTCTCTTTTCTAATGCTGAACTGACTATAGATTGCTTGAGAGGGAGAACATTCCGGACGGATTGTTTCTACCTTGAAATTCAAATAGGCATAAAGAGCTTTCTATATTACAAAGAAACCTATTATAGTTCTCTTGTCCATATTTATCTGTCAGAATTAAGTTTCCTAAGAATTCAATTATCCCTATAACCTCCAAAGAAAATCTCTCCCAAACTCCACTTCACGGTGGTACTCTCGACTATCTTAGCATAACCAATAGCCCTCTTTGATTCTTTTAATTCATGCGTTAGTATTTTAATGCACCAAATCTAACACTCATACTCAATCCCTGTTCCTTCTAAATTACCTGACTCCTTAAACTTTCCTCGCCTTTATTCTCACGTGACGAATGGATACCATCCCCTTCTTTGTTTTCTCGGTCTAACTTGTCCATAGTTTAACTTTGCCTCGACCTAGTTGTAGCCGCTCATAAGATTTGAGCGATATTGAATCAAACACATATAACAAACTTAATAACTATATATTTGTGAGATATGGCTGTAAGATATCCAATTGGTGATAAAGAACTAGATAAGTAATATTTCTTGTGAAAAGGTGCTCTGTAAGAAAAAAGGTAGGTTATGTTGGCAGCCTAGTGTTCACTTGAACAATTGTTCCGTAGCACGTGTGTGACGCCAGATTAGTCACTCCTTGAAACGACTAAAACTACTAAGTTAACTTTTGATAATCAAAAAGTTAAAAGATTGATCAATAAGAAGGCAAACTTAATGACTATGTTAGACTAGAACAAATAAGATAGAGATATTATTCATACGGAAGCTTTAGGGTAGCTTGAAGTCATCTCAAAAATTACCATGCCTTTTGGAATCTCAAAAACTATCAGGTTTACCATTTGACTATAAAGTAAAAGATTGGAAATCAAAAAGATAGCAAACTTAAGTCTGAAGTGAAATATTCTTTACACCTTCTGATCGGTTACATTGCTTGTCTAGATCAATGAAGGCTCCATACGTCCGAGTGGAATTTTCATATTACATCCTTTTTTATGGACTCCTTAACTTTGAAACTAGTCTTATCTGTAATAAGCAAATAGTGGTTATAACACTCTCATATATCCTAATTGTCCTTTGGATCATATAAATTACATATGTATGCAAAGATTTTGACCTGGTGTTCACCATAAAGTTTATATAATAGAGCAACATATAAGGTATGTTAGCAAACTTATGGACTAAGTAGACGAGGAATTCCAAGAAGTTAGGAGAACATATCCCCGCCACCACACCTCCGGAAATCCATATCCTAAGTCTTTAATAAGAGAGGGGTCTTTGAGGGTCGGCAAAACATGGCTAGGCCTTTATTGTAAATCACAAATACAATTCTTAATGATTTTGCTGATCCTATTTATGGACATCTTCATTTGTATCCTAATGATAGATCACATGGGCTGAGGTAACAGTCCTAAAACGCCTTTATATCGAATAGATGTGTGATTCATATGAATATGAGAGATTGAATTTAAATATATATCCATTTTTAAATTCCATACCTTGAATAGTCTCTTTACTGGGAATTGGCTGTGATTTCTCATAACATTTTTGGCTTTTGCGTCAATAGAATCAACAAAAAGTTTGAATTGGCCATATCTATATTTGTGACCTCATAAAATACTCTATAAGATTTAAATTGAAAGGAAATAAACTAAGACTGAAGGTATGATGGAAATGAAGAAGTTGAGACGGAATTATCATACCATGAAAAGCTTTGAAAGAGTGCTCTGGAGGATTACTCAAAACATTGCCAAGCTTACAGGATCAGATTAAATACTACTTAACTTTTGGTTTTTTGACCATTTGACCATGTCAATAATTTAGATCGAAAAGCAACTATGGACGAATATATATATATTTAGACATATTTCACACATGAAGCTTTAACGGTTATTGTATTACCCTCAATGCATAACATTCCCCTTTGAGTTCCATTTCGATCACCAAAACGGTCCAAGTGTATCATTCCAAGAAACAAATAGGGAAACAAAATCGGATACACAAAAAATATAAGAATGATGTACCGTAAAGCCGTAAGGGATACGTAGCTTAAACTTTGATCTAAGCCCTTTCGATTCCAATATATAGCCAGGTATTTGCAATTTGGTCTTCATAAAGCAAAGATATACATCAAAAACATGAAGCTCATAAAATACTAAATATCTATGCACAAGAACAGTAAGTTAGTAATATAAAATATGTTGAAGCTTATGTAACTCTTATATTAGTCGCTTAGAGTTCTGCGTGCGTCCGGTTATATTCATTCAATATTCTTGCCGCTGATGCCTCGCACTAAAACAGCTGTTGTTACTTTAACATAATGCCAAGAGATAGAAATGCAATCGTATAAGACGGAAAGACAATTGAGAAGCTTATCACAGAGAATGCAAACAGCTCAACGGGTCAACAGCGGCCACCCTGCAAGCGGACCAACAAATAGAAGAGAGCCCAGTAACAGAACCATAAATAGTCAAAAGAAAGCATAGGTCACATTACACAAGATTATATCAACTGATAAGCTTAGTGACATTGTTACATATTCTGCCGTGAAGCTTGGAAAAAGTAGGTGCTTGCCTATGACTCAAAACATTGATTAGCCGTTGGATCACAAAAGGCTTTGCCTAAGTTTGACCATTTGTCTATTAACTCAAATATTTCAAAAAGAAGAAACTTAATGGACTAAGTTAGACGAGAACGAAGAAGCTAGAGATTATCATACCTAAAGCTTTAAAAGAAATGCTAGGTGCCATACATTGCTTGGCGAATTGGATCACCAAAACATACAAAGTTTGACCATTAACTATAAACTCAAAGATCGATCAAAAGGAAAGCAAACCTAGAGACTAAGTTAGACGACAACGATATACTAGAGGTATTATTAAACGAAAAGCTTTTAAGAAGTGCTTGGGCCACTCAAACATTGCCTATGTGCTTTTGGATCAGCAAGAAACATTGCTAAGTTTCACCACTATGACCATAAAGTCAACGAGATCAAAAGAAACTAAGTTAACAAATAAGTTAGACGAGAACGAAGAAGTGAGGAATATTCATACCTGAAGCTTTTAGAATGATTTTGGTCACCCAACGCCTAGACCTTTGGAGCACAAATACATGTTGCTAATGTTTTTCCTTTGAAGGCACAAAGCATGAGATAGTACATATAGAGTAGCAATTTATATGACACTAGTTAAGGAGCATACGTGAACAAACACAATTGTTAGAAATATAATGCCATACTCCTATCTGATGACGTTGAAGGAGTGCTTGCGAGTGACTCAAATCCATATCCTAGGGGCCTATTTTCGTGATTTCCACAAAAAGCTTAGCGTAAGATTAATCATTTTGACTGTTCAACTCAAAGAATATATCAAAAATGAATAATACTACTTACATTTCATGATCTCTAAGTTAGTTACTCAGAATGAAAGCTTAATTATTATCTTGTCTCCATACTCTTAAAAGCTTATAGGTGGTGCCAATCACTCCAATAATTGATAACTTGCGGCTCTTTCTGAATCAACAAAAATATTTTCGCGGTATTGACCATATTATAAATTTATAAGGCCAAATATTTGTTCTGAACGTAAAGTGAACTAAAGTACTATACTTAGATCGAGACCGATTATAGCAAAGTAGAGATATTATCATACTCCTAAAAGCTTTAAGAATTACTTTGGGGATCATCACAAACATTTCCTTAGTTTATCGAGTACATAAAACAGTTGTTAAGTTTGATCCATTTGGACCGATTAAAAGGACAATGACATGGACAAGAAAGAAGAAATCCCATGGACTAAGCCAAGGATGAAACGAAGAAGCAGAGTATATCATACGATGAAACTCTTCAGGTTTGGGGTTCACTCCAAACTTGTCTTAGGACTGCTTTCGATCAGATAAAATCCATGCTAAGATTTAACCATGACATAAAGTCATTTAGATTCAAAAGGGAAGCAGTTACACGACTTAAAGTGAGAGCAAAAAAAAGCATTAGAGAATATATACAATCCTAGAATTCCTTTTAAGGATTGATTCGTGTCACCCAACATTGCTGGCCTTTTCGATCATAAACATTGTTAAGTTTGCCCTTTTGACCATTAAATTCAAAAATTTATTCCAAAGGAAGCAAAACTTAAGGTCTAAGTTAGACGAAACGAAGAAAACTAGAGATATACATTACCATGAAAGCTCGAAGGAGTGATTGGGTCACACAAACATTCCTAAGGACCTTTGGATCCAAAACATTGCTTAAGTTTTTGCCAGTTTGATCTATTGAAAAGTTAAAGATAGATCAAAAGGAATTCAAATGTTAATTCTAAAATAGATAAGAATGAAGAAAGCAGTTGATATATCATGCAATTGAAAAGCTCTGAAGGAGTGATTGGGTCACACAAAACAAGCCAAGGCTTTTGGAATCACAAAAACATTTGCTAAGTTGACCATTTGTCCTTAAAGTCAAAGATAGATCAAAAGGAATCAAAGTATGACTTTTAAGCTTAGATTAGAACGGTAAGTGAAGGCTAGGTGATTTTTATACCTAGCATTATGATAGTTCCACCATCAAAAAACAATGCCCACTTTTAAGAGAAAATTTATACCCATTGAAGTAGGCAAAATCTAATGTCGCACCATAATCACATTGAAGAGAGCTAATAATGGGTATAGCAAACTACGCCAGAATAAATAGAACGAAAAATCAGGTAACATATCAACATAATATAATTGTCTTATAAATGAGGCTTCTTCATTCTCGTCGCGTAACTAGTTCGTTATACAGTTTGCTATTCTATTTAAACTCTCCTCTTGACCCTTTTATTGAGTCAGCTCAAAGATTGCGAACAAAATAAACTTATAGCTCAAATGGTTTTTAGTGATTGCGTCCGACAATGAGGCCATACTGTATAAAGCAAATGTATTGCCCGGAAAGAATGAAACCCTCAATTAAAAAATAAATACCTTTGAAGGAACCAAATTTAAAACCGACCCTAGGTTAGAACATGAATAATATCTCTAACTTCTTCAGTTAAAGTCAGTATAAACTGTTGAGTTGTTAACTTGCTTCCATTTTGAGCTGTGACTTTGACATTATGGACCCGTCAAAAAATGGGTCGAACTTAGAGCAAAAGTTGTTTTTGTGAGGTCCAAGAAAAGACTCCTATAGAGGCAAGTAATTAGTCATTGAAGTGACCCCCCACCACTGAAACTGCGAATGCTTAGCATAGCCTCCAACAATCGGCGTAGACAATTAGTATGAGATAATCCAAAATAATTCGCTAATAACTCTACTTCATTAATAACAAGGAGTTTAAAAGACTAAATAGACCTCAAGTTTGACTAATCGAACATTGGTTATTCGGTGTAAAGATCAATCTTTGGGAAACCTTGAGTAATAAAATCAAAATGGAGAGAAAACTGAATAAGATAGTTTTGTCGTGTAATGACGAAAAGCCCTATAGCCCAATGTATAAACCTATGAATTGACACCCCCATTATGATACAACAATCTTTTTTAAAGTATTTAAGAAGGTATTGGACAGTTAATGTATCTCTTAGGGCTAATTGTTCTTCACTCAAACTTCTCGTGTTTAACTTAGTCTGGTCTACAATTCCATGCTTGCCTTGTTGACTCTCTTATTACTTATGGTTTTCAAATGGTTAGAAAGGCGTCTAAGCAACATATTATAAGTCGTGAATTTTCCCAAAAGTTAGCACATTATAATGAAAGGCCTTATATTGATCAGATGAATGTTGAGAATCGACGGAGCATAAACACCTCCTAAGAAAGTGTCGTAGTAAGAACATGCACCCAACTTCGCAATTACCCAATAAAGTTTGAGTCGTAATGGTCTATCATTAACATAAAAGCGGGGGATGCTATGTTATATATGTTCAATGTGGAATATGATCTCCTATCTATTATAGATCAATTCCTCAAAGACTGTGATAAAAACAAAAAAAAAAACGATGGTGTAAAAAAATCCATTAAACCTTAACTAAAGAAAAATCTTACTGACCTCATCTTTATTTAGGCTAGTATAAAAATTTAATCAATTATAAAAGGAAGCAAACTCATCGTAGTTAGCGATCTTTATGAATTGTAGAATTCCCTGATGATACCGAGAGATATTTTTCATACATCATGTAACGCTATTAAAAAGTGCTTTCAGTCACCAAAAGCACATAATTATCCAATTTTCAAATCCACAAAACACCATACAGAGTGTTGAACACATAATATTTAACGCCATAAAGAGGGTTCCAATGATTTAGATATCAACAAATGAAATTTTAGTCAAATAACCAAAGCAGAAAAAGATGAGTTAATCCTCAATCTACACTGTGCAAAGTACTATTAGTAGAATTTGAGTTGTATGAGATCACTCAAATATTAGCTAAGGCTTATCGGTTAAACCCCTTAGTAATACACGTGTAAGACGAATCCATTAAGTTTGAACCATATTGACATAAAGTCGAGAGATTGAAAATCAAAAGAGATAAGCAAACTCACTGATTAAGCGAGACGAATGAATGATGAATTTAGAAGATATTGCTACCATCTCAATGCATTTAGATGTGTGCTGTGACGTGAACTGTTCGACTCACTGAAATTAAACGAGCCTTATTATAAGAGAAATTCTATAAAGGCGCACAACGAGCCTCTATAATTCGTCCTCAATGGATATTGTGCAATTAGTGGTACTAAATCACTCATTTGAAATAAAGAACATAAACAGGGTTTAATTCGATTGAATTAAATAGGAATTAAAATAATGATAAAATTACAATTTTATAAAAAGCAATCAAACCCTAGGATTCGTTTCAGAGAACCATCAGACGATCTCATAGAAAAAATCTCCTGGTCATACCAAATAATCCGTATATACTCTGATCAGTAACCCTATCTACCACAATCACCTAGCCATTTATTACTCTCAAAAAACCACTTTGGCCATGTCACTCGCGTACGACGTACTCTGTTTGTGTGAGACTTCAACAACTGATTTTTTGATTAAGTCCCCTATGAGCTATAAATCAACGGAAAAATATAAATATCTAACATCTCTAATTACACCTCTCACCATCGATTGAACACCCTTATAACACAAAAATCAGACCAACTCATGCTCACGGTATAACCATTTTACCAACTACCATAATCGGAGTGCTCCAAAGTACGGGAGTAATAGAACAAACGAGTGCCGCTCAAATGCGGAGAGCCACCGGCTTCTCTATCTAAACAAATCTCTACACACCTCTATCTCTAGTCGCTCCTATAAAGAAGGAAACGTTATGCACTAGTTACTAGCACAAGAAAAACTCTCACAAAGAATGAAAAAAGAGGAAGAACCTAACTAGAATGAGAAACCGAAAAAGAGAAGAAGCAAAGAGAAGAATGTTTGTTTATTCCAAGAATTTTCTATGCAGCATACTTGGCGCCCTTTTTTTGTTACCTAATCTAGTCTGATAACTAATCCTTAAAACTAAACCTTGGTAGATCTACGAAAACCTCCAATTAATAATAAATGGAAAGTTTGCCTAGGTAAAGTTTGACATCTGTATTACGGGAAAAGCTCCAGAGTTCTCTAAACTTCAAAACTAAACACATAGGCCATCCGAACTTATCATTTATCTGCACCTTTGGCTTCACAATCTGCCCACACTTTCTTTACCCCATTCCACTCTTGGCTATCCAGATGCTCTTAAGAATCCAAATAACTCCATTTTTGGTACTCTTGAGTTTTCTGTAATAAATCTTAACAAGAATGGAGGTGAAAATCGAGCATATCATGATATGAACGGCATGCAGTTGATATACTCAACATGATCTGATCATATATGGTGACTACTTGGAAATAACGTAGCTACTGTGAAATGCAACTCATACAAACACCCAAGGTTAGACCCCACTAAGCCCATACTATTGCGAACCACAAATGCAATAATAATTACACTATACGCTCGCACTAATAATTACTTATACAAATGACCAACAGAAGGATCAATTATCAATATCCTTCTCCACTCAAACACTGCATACCTGATCACCCAACAGGAATAACCATTGCAGTGCTCCAACCATCGATAACAGACAAAGCAGATAAAAACAATATGCATCTTAGTTAATGATATGCTTCAGAATACACTGTTGAAAGTGCTAATGTAAGGCACACGACATTCATATTTATGTGATACTTCCTCTCCATCGGACCCCGCGAATATTAGTCAATATCCCTGTATCCCTCATCTATTCTATAATTTTACTCCTCTGAATACTCCGTTCCATTCGTGTCTGTTAGTCCCTGAAACTGGCCAGACCCTACCAGTGGATATTAACAGCGCCAGTTAACTACCAGACTTCTGAGCCGTAATTCGACAAGTCGTTCCTCTGTCTTTTCGTGTTTGCTCATAATGGTGTTCTCTCTTGTCCCTTCATCTGTTAAGATGCTTGCAAGTACTTTTTTTTCTGGACCCAAGATAAGATTATAAGGTGTTACATTCCCCTTTTTATTCTTCCCGAAAACCGTAGCTAGATTACCTGAGTTAGAGGTTCCGTTCTTTTCTCATCCTTGATGCTAACCCGTTTCCATTAACAGTAAAAAGGAGTTGAACAAGATATATTTCTTTTTGGGAAGCTAAGGCACTAGCAGATCGGACATGATATAAACCTTAAAACTTTCCCTAAAAAAATCTAAAAACCAAGAACACTACAGAAAGCAATCACATGTATTTCGCACCCCATTGTTTAATTTTGAAAACATTGAGTACTGGGATTCATACCAATTAGAACTCTTGATGCAGACCATTGGCTATGTTAAACTACAGATGAACTGTATCTTCACTGGGGACAGGGATCAAGTTTGAATCTTCCTATTGAAAGTTATGACACCATGATCCTTGCAGGGTGGTATATAGTGACTGGGACTTACAATATTTCTGGACTTAATTAAAGAAATCTTTAACGTTGTGTTCTATTTTTCTTTCATTATTTTTCGGTTAGAAGACTCTCGTAAAAGCACTGGTCTTCGTATTGACTATCTCGGTTTTCGTTAATTCCGCAGAATGGATAGGATACTAGAATTTATTATATGGCGGAGATATATTTCGCGATGTGGAGAACATCACCTGTGTATAATAATTGCTCAACTCTGGAGACAATATTATAGTTGCCCGCTTGGAGCTAGAGCCCCTTTTAAATACTCGTACCAAGAAGCAAATATGTGCGCTTATTAACATATTTAGTATAACTCTTATTCACACACCTTTATAATGTTACTTTATACACTCTATCTGATATCCAGATGACGGATGTCAACCTGTTAAATTGAGTTTGTAATGGTTAGTTGTGTCTAGTTTCTCTTTAATTAGTCTATGGCTTATACTATTTCTCTATTTTGAAATTTAGCTAGACTGTATGATGAACCATTAAATAACTTATGCATAGTGTTAAACTTGGGTAGAATTTTTAGATTTATTTGGCAGACTGAAAATTCGTCATGAAGTATGCAGTCAATATGTGTTTATTTCAGACCTGTAGCAATAAACTAGCAGCTAGCATGTTAACCTGTTTGCTCATAGTGAGTGTTTATGTGGCTCAGAAATAATTAATCCAATGTCGAGTGTAATAAGCAAGACTTGGAAGAGTAAGTAATGTGGATTTTAATGAAGGTAGACAATAAATTATTTATCTGATAGCAGATTCAAGAACTTTTGAACAAGAGTTTATCAATAGGCAGGTTGTTAGTTGATTGATGGCTCACAACAAAATTTTGACTGCATTTTCTTGGGTCATACGAAATTACAGTTCAAAGCTAGAGCAAGTTTATACAGAACGATATAATATAAATTCACCCCTCTATCCGCAACACAGCTCATTGGAGTCCCAGAAAACAATTTTGTGCTTCACTTGTACAATGTAACATCAAGCACGCTAGGTTAATTTGGTGATCCAATATGAAAATGAGAGTTTAACATTATTACGGAGGCTTTTATATAGATTTAATGGTGTGGAATGCGGTAAGGCAGATTGTGATACGTGGTGCATTAGCCACAGGGGGTCAACATACAGAGATCAGCTTTGGACTAGCTACAGTAATTGAAATGAAATGTTGTCACAGCATTCATCGATGCAATATTTTGCTAACCATAACACCTGAATTTTATATACATATTAAAACACTATGTGCACTTGCTTATCGTTCTAGCGCATCCCTATAGCTAAGTAACTCAAGTTAACTTTGTACTTATGTATTGAATAAAATTGTCTGGTTTTCATTGTAGCAAAAGTCACCCATAATGGTTAAGGTGCATCCTATCCCATTGTCAAGTGAAGGCACCCAAAAAGAGTTGGCTCCGTTCACATGAAAGGTTGCCCCTTACTGTAAATTTGCAAAGCACGTCAAAAAGTGGTAGTGCTCACGAACACCAAGAGCACCCACAAGAGTCAAGTGCTAGAAGACAAAGGAACCACTTCAAGTAAGTGAATATATATTTAAGTAGTGATATTGATAATGTGATGATGCCTTAACTATTAAGCCATATGTTCATGGCTGTTTATAGCACCTTATTATTTAAATAATGCTATTTTATCACAAAGCTGAAATGTCATGAAAGAAGATTTAAAAAATAAAAAATAAATTTGACTAATCGATCGCAATTTAGTTCTGACTCCTGTGGAGAATCAGATTACTCTATGTATTTTTTTTGTTTTCATAAAAATGTTATTGCTAAATCATGGGAATTCAGTGATAAATAATAATATAATCACTGCCGAACATAGTGACCCTCACCATCACGATTAAGATCAAGTATGTTTGGGTGTACGTCCCAGAGCTTGAAGGCTATGTCAAAGTAATAAATAATATTAATATAATTAGCTCTGAGTAGCGGATGGCAGCCTAAGCATTCTTGTAAATAGTTATATACATGATGTAAAGCCTCAATATGCTGCCAGTGGAGTAGTATCTATAGACTAACCTCCCAAACTTAACTATTTTTTTTTGTATATGTATATTTGATGGTGGCACTCATATTGTGGAGAGGGGTGATTTATTTTGTTGTAATATGTATATTGACAATGGTAGGGAGCTATGACCCCCGCTTGACTTCAAAAAGTTCTTGATGTTAGATAAATTATGACCCCTTTATCTCTCTTCAAGTCTTTATTACGCTTGGATTAAAATAAAAAAAGGTGTCTGCATATAAGGTCTTACATGCATAATATGTAGTTTTTCTTTAAATTGTGATTGCCCCTTTAATAATTAACCTTACCTTATGAAAATTAAGAGTTCAAACCTACCATCTTGTCTTAAAAAGGGGGAAAACCATAGGTGTGAGTAAATGAAAAAGGCACCATGTGGTAGGAAAGTTGCAAGCCCAAATATTTCAGTTAGATATTATAAGGAGTTTTGTATATATCCATTCTCTGTCCTATCCGAAAAAGAAAAATGTACAAAGAGGCTAACCACCTCCTAAAAAGAAAAAACACGTAAAAATTTCTTATTATAAGAAATTACCCATAAACTCTGCTAGGCGTTATACCAAGCACTCCTTAAAACTTTGTGGTATGATAATATCTCTAGCTTCTTCGTTCTCGTCTAGCTTAGTCTGTGAGTTAGCTTCCTTTTGATCTATCTTTGTCTTTATGACCCCAATCAATCCTTCAAGCTTTATGGTATGATAATATCTCTAGCTTCTTTGCTCCCGTCTAACTTAGACCTTAAGTTTACTTCCATTCCGATCAATCTTTGACTTTATGGTAAAAATAACAAACTTAGCAATGTGTTTGTGAGTTAAAAGGACTATTCAATGTTTGAGTGACCCTAATCAATCTTTAAAGCTTCAAGGCATGACAATATCTCTAGCTTCTTTATTCTCATGTAACTTTGTCATTAACTTCGCTTTCTTTTAATCTCTCATTGACTTTGTGGTCAAATGGAGAAACTCAGCAATGTTTTTGTGATCCAAAAGGCCTAGGTAAAGTTTGAGTGACCCCAAGTGATAATTGAATTTTATCACACTTTAATTGTTGCATTTGATTAATGATTTTAGGGCTGTTTAATGTGTAATTAATAGTTTTTGGTCTAAATTGACTTTGGGGTTTTAATTGGATTTAATTCATTTTCGTGCTAATTTTCCAGATTTACATTGTTCCAGTATTTGGATTATAACTTTCGTTCTAGGTATCCGATTAACCTCATCTTGTTTCGTTTTTTTTTTTTTTTTTTTTTTTTTTTTTTTTTTTTTTTTTTTTTTTTTTTTTTTTTTTTTTTTTTTCGTTTTACAGATAACTCAAAGAGCTACAAATGGTATTAGAGGATTGAAGGCCAAATTCGGACAAGAAGGTAGTCAAAATTGGAGCCAAAGTCAGTCACGAAATTCTGGAGCTATGTTTAGTTAATTAGGCGTAACTTTGTAATTAGGAGTCCAAATTACCTAGGACTAAATCCATTAGTTATGTTTTTAATTTTGGACCGGTTTTGGAGACCCTGACCCAGTTTAGTTTTAGGTTAAGACAGCAGATTAGGGAACACAAAAAAGGGCCGGACATTTGGAAAATTTTTGGATCAAAAAAACACCTCTCTTCTTTCTCTCTTTCTGTTCATCTTGTTTTTCTTTTTCTTTCTTTTTTCGTTTTCTGTTTGTGCCCAGCCATGGTAGGCTAACTTTCCATTTAATCGACCCATGAGTTGAGGATTCTGCTCTTGAATCCAGAGGACCCGTGCTCTCCATGAACTGAATCCGTTTCTCTTCCCCCTTTACTCGAATTGAGCAACACGATTATGTACGTTGAATCTGAGCGGATTGAGGTTTGTCCATGATTTCTGTGTTTTGATCATCCAGGGGAAGGGATTAAATGTTAGATTTAATATTTAGGTTGATTAACCCAAGGGACTTTAAAATCAAAACAGGTTGAAGTGAACACTGTGCGATAGCACGAGTGAACATGCCAAGTGTTTGATTAAATGCTAGGTGATTGTCTAGTAGAGAGGGTTCCTATATGAATGTAGGAATTCCGATTTGTTTAGGGTCAACCACGAAATTCAGTAATTCTTTGTCCAGTGATGGATGTCCTTGAAACCTCAATTCTGGGTTGATTGCTTTTAAATTGTTAATTTCATTTTATCTCTTACTTTAATTTCAATCGAATTAAAAACCCCCCTGTTTATTGTTCTATTTTCAATTGAGTGATTATCCTATGCAAAAATCCTTGAGAGACGATTTAGGTTGTCCTATATTAGAAATTTCTTTATAAGCCTGGTTAATTTCAGTGAGCTTGACAGTTCACGTCACCAAGCACTCCTTAAAGCTTTGTGGTAGGACAATATCTTTAATTTCTTCATTCTCGTCTCGCTTAATCCGTGAGTTTGCTTCCTTTTGATCTATCCTTTGACTTTATGATCAAATGGTCAAACTTAGGAATGTTTCTGTAAGCCGAAAGCCTTACGCAATATTTGAGTGACCACCAACAATCCTTAAAGCTTCAAGGTATGATAATATTTTTAGCTTCTTTGTTTTATTTGCTACCTGTTGATCTATCATTGACTTTATGGTCAAATGGTCAAACTTAGTAATGTTTTTGTGATCTGAAAGGCCTAAAAAATGTTTGAGTGACTGAAAGCACTTTTTAAAGGTTCATGGCATGATAATATCTCTCGGTTCTTCGTTCTCATATAACCTACTCCATGAGTTTGCTTCCTTTTGATTTATATTTGACTTTATGGTGAAATGGTCAAATTTAACAATGTTTTTTGATATCCAAAAGGCCTTGGGATTGTTTGAGAGACACGAAGCACTCCTTAAAGCTTTATGTTATGATAATATCTTTAGCTTCTTTGTTCTTGTCAAACTTAGACCTTAAGTTTGCCTCCGTTCGATCTCTCTTCGACTATATAGTCAAATGGCTAAACTTAGCAATGCTTTTGTGATCCAGAAGGCCTAGGCAATGTTTGAGTGATTGCAAACACTCCTTAAAGTTTCAAGGTATGATAATATTTCTAGCTTCTTCATTCTCGTCTAACTCAGTCATTAAGTTTCTTTCTTTTTGATATATATCTGAGTTAATGGACAAATGGTCAAACCTAGCAAAGCTTTTGTGATTCGAAAGGCCTAGGCAATGCTTAAGTCGCTACAAGCACTCCTTCAAGCTTCATGGTATGATAATATCTCTAGCTTCTTCGTTCTTGTCTAACTTAGTCGTTAAATTTGTTTCCTTTTTATCTCTCTTCGATTTTATGGTCAAAAGGACATACTTAGCAATGTTTTAATGATTCGAAAGGCCTAGGCAATGTTTGAGTGACCCCAAGCACTCTTTATAGCTTTATGGTATGATAATGTCTCTAGCTTCTTCGTTCTCATCTAACTTAGCGTTAAGTTTGCTTCCTTTTAATCTCTCTTTGACATTATGGGCAAAAGGACAAACTTAGCAATGTTTTTGTAATCTAAAAGGGCTAGGCAATGTTTGAGTGACCTCAATCAATCCTTAATGCTTCAAGGTATAATATCACTAGCTTCTTCGTTCTCATCTAGCTTAGTCATTAACTTTGATTCCTTTTGATCTATCTTTGACTTTACGGACAAATGGTCAAACTTAGCAATGTTTTTGTGACATCCAAAGGTCCTTGGCTATGTTTGTGTGACCCCAATCACTCCTTCGAGCTTCATTGCATGATAATATCACTGGCTTCTTCATTCTTATCTAATTTAGTCATTAGGCACTTTGATTCCTTTTTTGATCTATCTTTAACTTTATAGATAAATGGCAAACTTAGCAAATGTTTTTGTGATCCAAAGGTCCTAGGAAATGTTTGTGTGACCCCAATCACTCCTTCGAGCTTCATGGTATGATAATATCTCTAGTTTCTTCGTTTTCGTCTAACTTAGACCTTAAGTTTGCTTCCTTTTGATAATTTTTTGAATTTATGGTCAAAAGGGCAAACTTAACAATGTTTTTGCTATCGAAAGGCCTAGGCAATGTTTGGGTGACCACAATCAATCCTTAAAGGTTCAAGGTTATGATAATATCTCTAGCTTTTTTGCTCTCATCTAACTTAGTCGTTAACTTTGCTTCCTTTTGATCTATCATTGACTTTATGGTCAAATGGTTAAACTTAGCAATGTTTTTGTGATCTGAAAGGCCTAGACAAAGTTTGAGTGACCCCAAGTACTCTTGAAAGTTTCATCGTATGATAATATCTCTTGCTTCTTCGTTCTCATCTAGCTTAGTCCATGGGAGTTTACTTCTTTTTGATCTGTCATTGTCTTTACGGTCAAATGGTCAAACTTAACAATGTTTTTATGATTCGTAATGGACCTAGGAAATGTTTGTGTCATCCCAAAGAATTCTTTAAAGCTTTAGGGTATGATAATATCTCTAACCTTCTTCGTTCTCGTCTAAGTTAGTACTTTAGTTCACTTGCTTTTCGAACAATCTTTGGCCTTATAATGGTAAATGGTCAAACCCAGCAATATTTTTTGTGATTCGAAAGGCCCAAGTAACATTTGAGTCACCCTAATCACTCCTTAAAACTTCAAGGTTTGAAAATATCACAGCTTCTTCGATCTCGTCTTAATTATTGGTTAAGTTTGTTTTCTTTGAACTATCTTTGACTTTATAGTCAAAAGTCAAACATAGTAAGGTTTTGGTGATTAAGGCCTAGGCATTGTTTGATGGCCGCAATACCCTTAAAGGTTCAAGGTTTAAAAATAGCTTTTTCATTCTCGTCTAACTTAGTCATTAAGTTTCTTTCATTTTGATATATCTTTGAGTTGACAGTCAAATGATTAAACTTAGCTAAGCTTTTGTGATCCGAAAGGCCCTAGGAAATGTTTGAGTCACTGCAAGCACTCCTTCAAGCATCAATGGTATGATAATATCTCTAACTTTTTTGTTCTTATCTAACTTAGTCATTAAAATTGCTATCTTATGATCTCTCATTGACTTTTTGTGCTCAAAAGGACAAACTTAGCAATGTTTTTGTGATCCAAAAGGTCTAGGCAATGTTTGGGTGACCCCAATCAATTCTAAAAGCTTCAAGGTATGATAATATCCCTAACTTCTTCGTTCTCGTCTAACTTACTTGTTAACTTAGTTTCCTTTTGATCCATCGTTCAAGACTTTATGTTATGTCAAATGGTGAAACTTAGCACGTGATGTTTTTGTGATCCTTGAAAAGTTCTAACATTTTAGGCAATGTTTGAGTGGCCCCAAGCACTTCTTAAAAGCTTTGCGTTATAATAAATACCTCTATTGCTTCATCGTTGTCGTCTAGTCACTTAGTCTCTAGAAATTGTTTGCTTCCATTTTTGATCGAAAATCTTTGAGTTTATTTAGTTAATTTATGGTCAAACTTTGTGATGTTAGTTGGTGATCCAAAATTCCCAAGCAATGTATGAGTCACCCTAAGCATTTCTTAAAGCTTTAAGGTATGATAATATCTCTAGCTTCTTCGTTCTCGTCTAACTTAGTCATTAAGTTTTCTCTTTTTGAAATATATTTGAGTTAATAGACAAATGGTCAAACTTAGCAAAGCTTTTGTGATCCAAAAGGCCTACGAAATGTTTGAGTCACCACAAGCACTACTTCAAGCTTCACGGTATTGATAACATCTCTCCAGCTTCTTCGTTAAGTTTGTACTTATCTATCTTGATTTTATGTCAAATGATCAAACTTACATTATTTTTTGATCTAAAATGCCTAGGCAATTTTGATCTATCTTTGACTTTATGGTTAAATGGTCAAACTTATCAATGTTTTTGTGATCCGAATGGCCTTAGCAATTGTTTTGAGTGACGCCAAGTGCTCCTTAAAGCTTTATGGTGTGACAATATCTCTAACCCATTTGTTTTCGTCATATAACTTAGACCTTAAGTTTGCTTCCTTTCAATCTCTCTTCGACTTTATGGTCAAAAGGTCAAACTTAGCAATGTTTTTGTGATCCGAAAGGTCAAGGCAAGTTTGAATGACCCTAAGAACTCCTTAAAGCTTCAACATATTATAATATCTCTAGCTTCTTTGTTCTTGTCTAAGAAAATCTTTATATTTGCTTCCTTTTGATCTATCTTTGACTTTATGGTCAAATGCTCAAACTTAGCAAATTTTTTGTGATCCGAAAGGCTTAGACAATGTTTAAATGGCTACAAGTACTCCTTTAAGCTTTACGGTAGCATAATATCTCTAACTTCTTTGTTCTCGTTTAACTTGTCATTAAATTTGTTTTCTTTTAATCTATCATTGACTTTATTGCAAAATGATCAAACTTGACAAAGTTTTTGTGATCCGAATGGCCTAGGAAATGTTTGAGTGACCCCAAACACTCGTTAAAGCTTCCATGTGTGATAATATGTCTAGCTTCTTTGTTCTCATCTAACTTCGTCTATGAGTTTGCTTTTCGATCTATTATTGACTTTATGGTCAAATGGTCAAACAAAGCAATGATTTTCTGATCTGTAATGCCTAGGCAATGTTTGAGTAACCCCATACACTCTTTAAAGCTTCATGGTATGATAATGTCTCAAACTTCTTCATTTCCATCTACCTTAGTCATTAAGTTTATTTCCTTTCAATTTATCTTTGAGTTTATGGTGAAATGGCCAAACGTAGCAATCTTTTTGTGATCTGAAAAGCCAAAGCAATGTTTGAGCAATCCCAAGCATTCCATAAAGCTTCAAGGTATGATAATATCTTTAAATTCTTCATTCTTATCAAACTTTGCCATTAACTTTGCTTCCTTGTGATCTATCATTGACGTTATGTTCAAATAGTCAAACTTAGAATTGTATTTGTGATACAAAAGGCCTAGGCAATGTTTGAGTAACCCCAAGCACTCCTTAAAGTTTCGTGGTGCGATAATATCTCTAACTTCTTGATTCTCGTCTAACTTAGTCCATAAGTTTGCATCCTTTTGATCTATCTTTAACTTTATGGTGAAACGGTCAAACTTTGCAATATTTTTATGATCCAAAAGGCCTTGGCAATGTTTGAGTGACCCCAAACATCTTTTAAAGCTTTTAGGCATATAATATCTCTAGCTTCTTTCTTCTCGTCTCACTTAGACCTTAAGTTTGCTTCCTTTTGATTTATCTTTTACTTTATAGTCAAATGGTCAAACCTAGCAATGTTTTTGAGATTCAAAAGGCCTAGGTAATTTTTGAGTGACTTCAAGCTCTCCCTAAAGCTTCAACGTATGATAATATCTCTATCTTATTTGTTCTAGTCTAACATAGTCATTAAGTTTGCCTTCTTTTGATCTATCTTTTAACTTTATGATCAAAAGGTTAAACTTAGTAAAGTTTTTGCAATCCAAATGGCCTAGGCAATGTTCAAGTGACTGCAAACACTTCTTCAAGCTTTTCAGTATCATAATATTTCTAACTTCTTCGTTCTCATCAAATTTAGTTATTAAGTTTGTTTTCTTTTGATTTATCCTCAACTTTAGCGCCAAATGGTCAAACTTAGCAAAGTTTTCATGATACGAAAGGTAAAGGCAATGTTTGAGTGACCGTTAGTACTCCTTAAAGCTTCAATGTATGATAATATCTTTAGCTTCTTCGTTCTCGTTTAACTTAGTCATTATGTTTGCTTCCTTTTAATCTATCGTTGACTATGCTATCAAAAGGTCAAACTCAGTAATGTTTTTGTGATCCGAATAGCCTAGGCAATATTTGAGTGACCCCAAACACTCCTTAAAAATTCTTGGTATGGTAATATCACTAGCTTCTTCGTTCTCATCTGACTTTGTCCATTAGTTTGCTTCCTTTTGATCTATCATTGACTTTATGGTCAAATGGTCAAACTTAGCAAAATTTTTGTGTTCCGATTAGCCTAGGCAATGTTTGATTGGCTGCAAGCACTCCTTAAAGATTCTTGGTATGGTAATATCTCCAGCTTCTTCGTTCTCGTCTAACTTCACCCATGATTTTGCTGCCTTTTGATCTATCATTGACTTTATGATTAAATGGTCAAACTTAGCAATGTTTTTGTGATCCGAAAGGCTTAGGCAATTTTTGAGTGACCCCAAGAACTCCTTAAAGCTTCATGGTATGATAATATCTCTAGCTTCTTTGTTCTTGTCTAACTTCATCCGTGAGTTTGCTTTCTTTTGATCCATCTTTAACTTTATGGTCAAATGGATAAACATAGCAATGATTTTGTGATCCGTAACTCCTAGGCAATGTTTGATGGACCCCAAGCATTCCTTAAGGCTTTATGGTATGATAATGTCTCATGCTTCTTCATTTTCATCTAACTTAGTCATTAACTTTATTTCTTTTTTATCTCTCTTTCAATTTATGGTCAAATGGTCAAACTTAGCGAAGTTTTTGTGACCCAAAAGGCTGAGCCAATATTTGACTGACCATAAGCCCTCCTTGAAGTTTCAAGGTATGATAATATATCTAGCTTCTTCGTTCTCGTCTAACTTAGTGATTAATTTGTTTCGTTTTTATCTATCATTGAGTTTATGGTGTAATGGTCAAGCTTAGCATGTTTTGTGATCCAAAAGGCCTAGGCAATGTTGAGTGACTGCAAGTACTCCTTCAAACTCTATGGCATAATGATATCTCTAACTTCTTCGTTCTCGTCTAACTTAGTCATTAAGTTTGCTTTCTTTTTGTCTAACTTTGAGTTTATAGTCAAATGGTCAAACTTAGCGAAGTTTTTGTGATCCGAAAGACCTAGGCAATGATTGAGTGACGCCAAGCAATTGTTGAAGTTTCAAGTTTGCTTCTTTTCGATCTATCTTTGAGTTTTTGGACAAATGATTTAACTTAGTAATGCTTTCGTGATCTGAAAGGCCAAAGAAATGTTTGATTGGTTGCAGACACTCCTTAAAGCTTTAAGGTATGATATTATCTCCAGCTTTTTAGTTCTCGTCTAACTTAGCCATTACATTTGCTTCCTTTTGATCTATATTTGACTTATGGTCTAATGATCAAACTTAGAAAAGTTTTTGTGATCCAAAAACTGTAGCATTGTTTTAGTGACCCCAAGCAATCCTTAAAGCTTCGAGGTATTACAATATCTCTATTTTTTTTTGTTCTCAACTAAACTTAGTTGTTAAATTTGCTTCCTTTATATCTATCATTCACTTTATTGTCAAAAGGTCAAATCTGGCAATGTTTTTGTGATCTGAAAGGCCAAGGAAATGCTGGAGTGACCCTAAGCGCTTCTTAAAGCATCGTAGAAAGATAATATCTCAAGCTTCTTCTTTCTCGTTTAACTTAGTACATGATTTTGGTTCTTTTTTATCTATCCTTGACTTTATCATCAAACTTACCAGCGTTTTTGCGATTTGAAAGACCTAGGCAATGTTTGAGTGGCTGCAAACACTCCTTCAAGCTTAGTGGGCAGATAATATCTCCAACTTCTTTGTTCCTATCAAACTTACTCATTCAATTTGCTTCCTTTTGATCTATCTTTGACTATGTGGTCAAATGGTCAAACTTATCAATGTTTTTTGGATCCAAATGGGCAAGGAAATGTTTGGGTGACCTCAAGAAATCCTTAAACCTTCAAGGCATGATAATATTTCTAGCTTCTTCGTTCTCGTCTAGTTTAGTCATTAAGTTTTCTTCCTTTTGATCTATCATTGACTTTATGGTCCAATGGTCAAACGTAGAAATGTTTTTGTGTTTCAAAAGGCCTAGGCAATGTTTGAGTAATCCCAAGCTCTCCTTAAAGCTTCAACGTATGATAATATTCCTAGCTTCATCGATCTCGTGTAACTCAGCCTAAAAGTTTGCTTCCTTTTTATCTATTTTTGATTTTACGGTTAGATGGTCAAATATGGCAATGCTTTTGTGATTTGATAGACTCAGACAATGTTTGAATGACCACAAGCACTCCTCAAAGCTTCATTGTAAGATAATATCTCTAGCTTCTTCATTCTCGTCTTACTTAGTCATTAAGTTTACTTTCTGTCAATCTATGTTGAACTTTATGGTCAAATAGTCAAACTTAGCAATGTTTTTGCAATCCAAAAGATCTAGACAATGTTTGAGTGACCCCAAGCACTCCTTAAAGCTTGATGGTACAAAAACATCTCTAACTTCTTCTTTCTCCTCCAACTTAGTCCATGACTTTGCTTCCTTTTGATTTGTCTTTGAATTTATGGTCAAATTGTCAATCTTAATAATGTTTTTGTAATTTAAAAGGCCTAGGCAATGTTTCAACGACCTTAAGCACTCCTTAAAGCTTCCTGGCATGATAATATCCCTAGCTTCTTCATTCTCGCCTAACTTAGTCCATGAGTTTCTTTCTATGTTATCTGTCTTTCATTATATAGTCAAATGGTCAAACTTAGTGTTGTTTTTATGATTCAAAAGGCCTAGACAATGTCTGCGTGATCCCAAGCAATTCTTAAAGCTTAAAGGTATGATAATATCTTTAACTTCTTCATTCTGATCCAACATAGCCATTATGTTTGCTTCCTTCTAATCCATCTTTGAGTTTATGGTCAAATGGTCAAACTTAGCAATGTTTTTGTGACCAGAAAGGCCTAGCCAAAGTTTGAGTGACCGCAAGTGCTCCTTTAAGATTCAAGGATTGATAATACCTCAAATGATCAAACTTAATCATTAAGTTTGCTTCTTTTTGTTCAATGTTTAAGTTTTTGGTCTTTATAAATTTTTTGGGATCCGATAGGACTAGCCACTGTTTGAGTGACCCCAAGCAAGCCTTAAATCTAGAAGATATGTTAATTTCTTTAGCTTCTTCATTCTTGTCGAGCTTAGTTGTTAAGTTTGCTTCCTTTAGATCTATCATTGACTTTATAGACAAATGGCCAAACTTAGCAATGTTTTTTCAATACAAAAGGCCTAGCCATTGTTTAAGTGATCCCAAGCACTTCTTCAAGCTTTGTGGTATGATAATATCTCTAGCTTCTTCTTTCTCATCTAACTGAGTCTATGACTTTGCTTCCTCCTGATCTATCTTTGACTTTATGGTCAAGTGGTCAAACATAGAAATGTTTTTATGATCATAAAGGCCTAGGCAATATTTTAGTGATGGCAAGCACTCCGTCAAGCATCATGGTACAATAATATCTCTAACTTTTTCATTCTCGTCTATCTTTAAATTTATGTTTTTGTAATCCATAAGGCCTAGGCAATGTTTTATTGACCCCATGCACTCCTTAAAGCTATATGGTATGATAATATCTCTAACTTGTTTGTTCTCATCTAGCTTAGTCATTAAATTTATTTCCTTTTGATCTATCTTTAAGTTTATGCTTAAATGGTCAAACTTAGAAAAAATTTTGTGATACAAAGGCCTAGGCAATGTTC
This sequence comes from Castanospermum australe, assembly GCA_019955255.1. NCBI lineage: Eukaryota > Viridiplantae > Streptophyta > Magnoliopsida > Fabales > Fabaceae > Castanospermum > Castanospermum australe. Next base: position 59,291 of record NSJW01000274.1, on the reverse strand, counting down.
GAGTGACCACAGCGCTCTTTAAAGCTTCAAGGTTTGATAATACTTCTAGCTTCTTCGTTCATGTCTAACTTGGTCATTAAGTTTGCTTCTGTTTGATCAATCATCGAGTTTATGGTCAAATGGTCAAACCTAGCAAAGTTTTTGTGATTTGAATGGCCTAGCTATTGTTTGAGTGACCCCAAGTAATCCTTAAAGTTTCATGCTTTGATAATATCTCTAACTTCTTCGTCCTCGTCTAACTTAGTCGTTAAGTTTGCTATCTTTAGATCTAACATTGACATTATAGTCAAATGGTCAAACTTAGCAGCGTCTTTACTTTATAGTTAAATGGTCAAACTTAGCAATGTTTTTATGATACGAAAAGCCCAGGCAATGTTTCTGTGGCAGCAAGCCCTTCTTCAGCTTCATGCATGATAATATTCTAGCTTCTTTGTTCTCGTCTAGTGTCATCAAGTTTGCTTCCTTATTATCTATCATTGACTTTATGGTCAAATGATCAAAATTAGTAATGTTTTTATTACCCGAAAGGCCTAGGCAACATTTGAGTGAGCCCAAGCACTCCTTAAAGCTTTATAGTATGATAATATCTCTAACTTTTTCATTCTCGTCTAACTTAATCCTTAAGTTTGCTTCCTTTCGATCTATCATTCACTTTATCATTAAATTGTCAATTTTTGCAATGCTTTTGTGATCTGAAAGGCCTAGGCAAAGTTTAAGTGACACCAAGCAGTCCTTAAAACTTAAAGGTATGATAATATCTCTAGCTTCTTCATTCTCGTCTAACTTAGTCCATGAATTTGCTTCCTCTTGATCTATCTTTGACTTATGGTCAAATGTCAAACTTAGCAATGTTTCTGTGATTCAAAAGGACTAGGCAATGTCTTAGTGACCCTAACTACTCCTTAAAGGTTCGTGGTATGACAATGTCTCTAACTTATTCGTTCTCATCTAACTTAGTCCTTAAGGTTGCTTCATTTCAATCTATCTTTGACTTTATAGTCAAATTGTCAATTTTAGCAATGCTTTTGTGATCTAAAAGGCTTAGGCAATGTTTGAGTGACCCTAAGCAATCCTTAAAGCTTAAAGGTATGACAATGTCTCTAGCTTCTTCGTTCTCATCTATCTTAGTCATTAAGTTTACTTTCTTTTGATCTATCATTGACATTATTGTCAAATGGTCAAACTTAGCATTGTTTTTATGATCCGAAAGGCCTAGACAATGTTTGAATGACCCTAAGGACTTCTTAAAGCTTTGAGCTATGATAATATCTTTAGCTTCTTCTTTCTCCTCGAACTTAGTCCATGACTTTGCTTCCTTTTGATATCTTTGAGTTTATCATCAAATGGTCAAACTGAGCAATGTTTTCATGATCCAAAAAGGCTAAGCAATGTTTGAGTCACCCCAAACAATCCGTAATGCTTCGTGGTATGATAGTATCTTTAGCTTCTTCGTTCTCATATATCTTAGCCCATGAGTTTGCTTCGTTTTGATCTATCTTTCATTATATGGTCAAATGGTCAAACTTAGCAATGTTTTTGTGATCCAAAAGGCCTAAGCAATGTTTGAGTGACTCTAAGCAATCCTTGAAGACCTTTCGAGGTATAATAATATCTCTAACTTCTTTGTTCTCGTCTAACGTAGTTGTTAAGTTTGCTTCCTTTTGATCTACCATTGAATTTATGGTCAAATGGCCAAACTTAACGATGTTTTTGTCATCTAAAAGGCCTAAACAATGTTTGAGTGAACCCAAGCACTCCTTAATTCTTGTGGTATGATAATATCTCTAGCTTCTTCGTTCTCGTCTTAGTCCAAGAGTTTGCTTCTTTTTTATCTATCTTTGATTTTATGGTCAAACAGTCAAACTTATGAATATTTTTGGGATCTGAAGGGCCTACACAATGTTTAAAGCTTAATGGTATGATAAAATATCTAGGTTCATCGTTCTCGTCTAACTTAATTATTAAGTTTTTTCCTTTTGATGTATCATTGACTTTTATGTCAAATAGTCAAACTTAGCAATGTTTTTGTGATCAGAAAGGCCTAGACATTGTTTGAGTGACCCCAAGTACTCCTTAAAGTTTCATTGTATGATAATATCTCTAGCTTCTTCGTTCTGATCTAACATAGTCTATGAGTTTGCTTCCATTTTATCTATTTTCAACTTTATAGTCAAATGGTCAAATTTAGCAAAGTTCTAGTGATTCAAAAGGCCTAGGCAATGTTTGGGTGACCACAAGCACTCCTTAAAGCTTCAAGGTTTGATAACATCTTTGACTTCTTCATTCTCGTCTAACCTAGTCATCAAGTTTGTTTCTTTTTGATCTACTTCTGAATTTATGGTCAAACTTAGTAAAGTTTTTGTGATCTAGAAGGCCTAGGCATTGTTTGAGTGACCACAAGCACTCCTTAAAGCCTCAAGGTTTGATAATACCTCTTGCAATCATTCTCATCCAACTTAATCATTAAGTTGGCTTCCTTTTAATCAATCTTTGAGTTTATGGTCAAATGGTCAAAGTTAGCAAAGTTTTTGTGATCCGAAAGTCCTAGCCATTGTTTGAGTGACCCCAAGCAATGCTTAAAGCTTTAAAGGATGATCATATCTCTAGCTTTTTCATTCTCGTCTAACTTTATTGTTAAGTTTGCTTTCTCTAGATCTATCATAGACTTTATCTTCAAATGGTCAAACTTAACAATGTTTTTGTGATCCGAAAAGCTTAGGCAATGTTTGAGTGACCTTAACCACTCCTTAAAGTTTCGTGGTATGATAATATCTCTAGCTTCTTCTTTCTCGTCTAACTTAGTCATTGACTTTGCTTTTTTTTTTTCTTAGCTAATTCCAAGAGACTGCTTGAAGACGTTGGAAAGCTCTTGTCGACACCAAAAAACTCTTAGCATTCGGTCCTCCATGGTGGTGGTAGGTACCTAGGTACCTACAAGGCACTTCGACACTCAAGTTAGTAATGGAGCGAAAATGGGAAAAAGCTTAGAAGTAGACATACCTGAGGGTAACCCCATATAATGTTTTAATAGAGGGTCAAGGCCCCTTAGGCATAGGCTGATAGGTTGGATATTCCGTTATGCTTGGACCCAATTAGGGCCTACTGGTCCACAGCCTTCAATTCGGTACTCGATGAGCAAAGCATGCCGAGTGCTGAGCTATTACAAGCTAATGGTGCGCAAGTGCCATGCTGATGCTATTGGGAATCATCCATAGTGTTTTATATGGTAGATTGAGGCCCTAGCAAGCTCAGAGTTAGTTTGATTTAACCTATTATATTAATCTGAAATGAGAAATGCATTAGCTATAGCATGTAATTTAATCAAAATACTTATTTGTGACTATATCATTCAAACCAGATGGTAAATAAATAGTTTGGATGTGTTCTTGTTGGGCCTGAAAGTGTTTCACAGCTATAATGTTTGGCTGAATTGCCAAGAAATGTCTAGAGTGGTTATAATAATAAAATTGATCTTTGAAAATTCAAGAGATCCTGCGCATTATCCAAGTTCTTTCTTGTTTGATCAACAAGTTTGCTAGCAAAAAGCAACATACTTTATCTCATACATTAATACCATTATGAGCAGTAGTTAAAAGAATACTTGATGAGTTCCAGCATGTGTAGCATGAGCCAAATAGTCTAATATATTTCTAATATCATCCATAGAATATTCAAAAATGATCATAAGCCTCTCGTTAAAATGAAAACGATAATCAACAGCAGAAACCAAAGTTTCAGAGTCAGAGCATTATAGTCAGTCAAGGAATAGCAAATTGTGACTGTAGTACAAGATATGTAGTAGTGATTAACAGCTATCGTGAGTAGCCACTTAAGTGCCAATAACTTTCTATAAAGTGAATAAAAAGCAAGTAGCAATGTAGTTATGCTTGTAATGGTGTGCATGCAGTCTCAACAGCTGATGTGAAATAATTAAGATACCGATTGCATCAGAGAAATCTTCATATGGTTATTCATATTTTCTGGGATAAAACATCACCATTATAGGCCATGAGCCTACTTGAACATTTGATATGCCGACAGACTGTTGGAATATCTATGCTCCCTTGTAGGGATACTGAACAGCATAGGTGTACATGGCAACTTAAAGAACCAACACAAATAAAATAGAAATGCCTTCAAGATAATTGGAGACATTAAATAGAGAACTAATGCGTTGCAGATAACTAGTCATCACTATGCAGTTGATCCCAAGTAGCAAGAAAGGTTTCATATGCATGCTAAATTACCATGGCAAGATGAAAAAGATATGAGATATACATTTTTTCCAATTCCGTATGATATAAGTAGAACCAAATAACATACTTTCCAACCATGACTTTGGCTAATCTAGCCTTTAATGCCTGAGTGATAGCCTTTAATGCCCGAGCGATAGGTCAAGGCTTTGTCTTTAATGCCCGAACTAAAGGACAAGACTTTGATAAATATTCAGTTGTCAAAGACAATTGAAAGTGGATAACTGCAAGTCTATAATAGCAATTAAAGCAAAACATTTTATGCCGAATGAATGTATGTAAAGAAACTAAATTTGAAAGTATAATAGTGAAAATTTCAATAATTAGTTGACTTCCCTTGAGAATCGGCTTTGTCTGGTCTTTAGGCCTGAATAGGTGATTCTTTATCTTGTCTCGGTCTTTAGACCTAGATTGGGAGTTGTTGTCTCCATCCGGCCAAGGGCCTAGATTGGCTCTCCCGATATCTTTCTTGGATAGGCTTTCCCGATTTCATTATTCTCCTGGATGGGCTCTCCCAATTTCGTTCTTCTCGTTTCACCAGTCTTTAGACTTGGGTCGGGAGTTGTTGTCTCCATCCTGCCAAGGGCCTGGATGGGCTCTCCCGGTATCTTTCTTTGTGGGTGAAGGGAGTTTACTTTTTGCTTGCAAGGGAAAGTATAGGCACAATTGCAACGTAAAGGATAATATCACCAGGACAAAGTGTTGATTAATGACAAGAATAACAAATCAAGATAGGAGAATTTGCATAATGATGAAGTAATCCGTTCGTGTAAAATGTCCCGATAATAACAAGATCTTCAATAAACAATGAAGGGGAAATGTTGTCCTATTGGTGAACCTTTTGACTTGAGGAATTGTCAAGAATGCCTACCAATATATAGGCAGATTTTATATTATTTCCTACACAAGGTAATTCGACTCCACAAGATCATATTAGTAAGTGGTATTAGTGTAATACCAAAGAATTTTGTCAAACGATATGGCATCATGAGACATCATAAAGCTATAGGGAATTTGACGTGAACTGTCAAACTCACACAAATTAACCAGGCTTATAAAGAAATTTGTAATATAGGACAACCTGAATCGTCTCCTAAGGATTTTTGCATAGGACTAAATCACTCAATTGAAAACATAACAATAAACAGGGGGGGTTTTAATACGATTGAAATTAAGGCAAAAAAGATAAAACGAAATTAACAAATTAAAAAGCAATCAACCAACCCTGAATTGAGGTTTCAAGGATATCCATCACTGGACAAAGAATTACTGAATTTCGTGGTTGACCCTAAATAAATCGAAATCCCTGCATTCATATAGGAACCTTCTCTACTAGACAATCACCTAGCATTTAATCAAACACTTGGCGCGTTCACTCATGCCATCGCACAGTGTTCACTTCAACCTGCTTTGATTTTAAATCCCTTGGGTTAATCAACCTAAATATTAAATCTAACATTTAATCCCTTTCCCTGGATGATCAAAAATATAGAAATCATGGACAAACCTCATCCGCTCAGATTCAACGTACACAATCATGTTGCTCAATTCGAGTAAAGGGGAAGAGAAACAGATTCAATTCATGGAGAGCACGGGTCCTCTGAATTCAACAACAGAATCCTCAACTCATGAGTTGATTGAACGAAAAGTTAGCCTACCATGGCTGTGCACAAACAGAAAACGAAAAAAGAAAGAAAAAGAAGAAAAAGATGAACAGAAGAAAGAAAAGAAGAGAAGTGTTCTTGATCCAAAATTTCACAAATGTCAAAGCTGCTGCCGTCTTTCCCTAATCTGCTGTTTTAACCTAAAACTAAACCGGGTCAGAGGCTCCAAAACCGGCCCAAATTAAAACATAACTAATGGCTTTGGTCCCATGTAATTTGGACTCCTAATTACAAAGTTAAGCCCAATTAACTAAACATAGCTCCAGAATTCCGTGACTGATTTTTGGCTCCAATTTTGACTACCTTCTTGTCCGAATTTAGCCTTCAAGCCTGTAATACCATTTGTAGCTCTTTGAGTTATCTGAAAAATGAAATAAGAATGAGGTTAATCTGATACCTAAAACAAAAGTTATGATCAAAATACTAGAATAATGTAAATTTGGAAAATTAACACGAAAATGAATTAAATTCAATTAAAACCGCAAAATCCAATTTAGACCAAAAACCATTAATTACACACTAAACAGCCCTAAAATAATTAATCAAATGTAACAATTAAGTGTGATAAAATTAATTATTAAATGCCCCCACACTTATCCTTTTTGCACTCCTGGGCAAAATTAAAAACTCAAAATAAAACTAAAGAAATAATAAAACAAAGATAAAGACTAAAAGATAAACCTCTCCTTTCTAACAATTGTCAAGAATGCAAAACTTGAACAAGGAACACAAAAACATCAAAAGATTAACCAATCATGACAGAAATTTCTTCATCTCAAATTATAAAAACATGGCAATCTCAATTGATGATGCTAATCACGCAAAATGGCCTCTCAAAGTATACTCTCAATCAATCTCTCAAGTATATAGGGTAGCAAGTGTATCACTCAAATTCCACTGAAGAAAATTGCCCTACCATAAGCTTGCTCAAATTCTACTTCTCCACTACTCAAAACACATGCATGCACAAATCAAGAGGACTTATTATTCAAGGTTATAATGGGGGTATGGTGAAGGAATGGACAAGTTTGGAAATGCAAGGCTAAGCACCCAAGAAATTTAAAAGAGCATTAGTCAAGAAACACAAAGGTTTGCTCAAAACCTAACCAAGTGATGAAATGCACTTTTACAAACAAATTCGCCTTTTTCAACAAAATTCTTTTTTTTCACCAAAACTCATTATTACACCAAAATTTTTTCCTCAAATTGACATTTTTTTTATCATATATATATATATATTTTCAGATTTTTCTCCTTCTATTTTTTTTTGTTTTATTTTTTTTCTCTTTTTTTTTTAAAGAATTCCACAATTACTTACACAAGCACAATGACCAAACTAATGCCAAATGACAATTAGCATCAAATACCTCTCCCCACACTTAAAATGTTACACGCCCTGGGTAACCCCCACATTTAAACACAACACTAAGGTGAAAACCATTGCTCAATAAATTTCCAAGGTGCGGAATAAAATGGTTTTACACTTAGGCTTGTAATGTGGCTAAGACAAGGATGATACAAAAATGCACGAAAGGGGCTAACCAACGGGAATATAATGCAAGGAGATGGTTATCTGGCCAAAGTGGTAAATGAAAGAAAGAAGGCCTCTATCATATTTATGTATGCTAGTGAAAAATGCAGTTTCAAAAGAAAAAAAGGCAAGTTCTAGATAACAAAATCATGGCAGAAGCACACAAGAAAGAAAGAATGACAGAAAATAAATTCCATTCACACAGGCCCAAATCTGACAAGGGTCAATACCAGCACGCAATCAAGCATCACAAAATCAACTACCAAGTCAGATAATCTAAGAGATGAGAAATTCAGTCCAACTAGAAATGATCCATCAAAAACCAAAATATCCAAGTTCAACACTATGTACATCTCAACAAATTATCACAAGGAGGGTTCAGATTTGTATTATTTACAAAATCCTGTTATTAATAATCAAAGTTGAAATTAAAAGTGCAAAGAAAAGAAAAAATAGAGAAAAGAGGAAGAAGACTCCATATCCTCCTTAGGGAGGGTACGTGGCATCAGTGAGCCTAATCTCTGCCTCCGCAGGCTGCTGCTGGGGTCTCTCATAAAAATGCTTAAGGTGATGTCCATTCACTGTGAAAGTCCTCTTGGTCCGCTCATCACACAGTTCCACTGCACCAAAAGGAAAAAACATTAGTAATCACAAAAGGACCATCCCATCTAGATCTAAGTTTACCAGGCATAAATTTGAGACGAGAGTTAAATAAGAGAACTTTCTGGCCCATAACAAACTCTTTTCTCAGGATTTGCTTATCATGGAATGCCTTTGTCTTTTCCTTGTATAAATGCGAATTCTCATAGGCATCCAATCTAAGCTCTTCTAGCTCCTGCAATTGTAGCTTCCTCTCCGCCCCCGACTGGGCCAAATCCATGTTGCACTGCTTAATGGCCCAATATGCCTGATGCTCTAACTCTACCGGAAGATGACATGCCTTACAAAGACAAGCCGATAGGGAGACATCCTAATCGGAGTCTTGTAGGCAGTCCAATATGCCCACAAAGCGTCATCTAGCCTCTTGGTCCAAACTTTTCAGTTAGAGTTCATAGTCTTCTGAAGGATTTGCTTAATCTCTCTATTCGAGATTTCAGCTTGGCCATTGGTCTGTGGGTGGTATGCTGTGGCAACCTTGTAACACTCATACCTCGTAATAACGACCCAGCTTCGGTTACAAAAGAAGCCCGGTACTGATAGCTTGAATCAACTTGAGAAAGGGCCTACAGCGACTCGTCCGGGTTTTCGCTCAATTTGTCAAAGAGAAATTTAAATAAAAAATCCATAAAATAAAACAAAACTACTATTCATCACTATATGATGAGGTTTTCCTTAAGCCTCTTGATTTCAGACCTAATTAGGACTAGAACAAATAGAATTGGAAAGGTGAAATTGAAAGAAAGAGTAAAGAAGGGAAAGAACTAATTCTGTCCGTTTTTAGGAAATTTCCATAACTCACGATACAGAAGTCGGAATTGAGTGATTCCAAAACGAGGTGAAAGATCCCTTTCTAAATCACGATTTAGACTCAAGAATCACCGAAAAAGAGTACGTATAGCTTGAGATATGAGTGCGAGAAATTTAAGACGAAAATTGGGAAAATTGTGAAATTAGAAAGAAGAACTAAAAAAAAAACGAAAATTGATGAAAAAGAAAAAGATAAGGATGGCGCCACAAACCTAGTTTGATAAGCCAAGAAGGATCGCCACAAGAAAAGATTAATTCTTGATAAGATCAAATGATGCAAGGAAGAACCCTAGCAGAGCAAAACACCCAGTTTTCTTATATGCCAAAAATCTGGCTCCCTCATGATTCCCAAATGTTTAAATACAACTTAGTTTAGGGTTTGCCCATTAGGACTTAACAAAAATAAATACAAAACCCCATAGCATAAGCATCACTGATATGTTCTAGTGGTTAAGGAGACATATTCAGCTACAAGTGCCTGGGTTCTAATCCTGCCGTGGACAAAATATATTTTTTTGGCCCTTCTCCTTTCATTCCAAGTGGGCTATGCATGTGTAAATCCTAGGCTCCACGTATTGGGCTTCAATCTGATGTTGGGCCTCTAATAAGTTATTCACCATCTTTTTAAGTTCTTCTTGGGCCCTTTTAGCTCTTGCTCTCGTCATGGGCCCTCCTAGACCTTGTATTGGATCTTGGACTTCTTTCTGGACTTGGGCCTGGACTTGGGCTTCTCCCATGAAGTCCTCATCATTCCCTCCTTCTTGAGAAGCATTTGTCCTCAAATCTATTAATTCATCACCTGCATCATAAAAGGACAAATCAGCCACATTAAAGGTAGCACTCACAGCATACTTACCTGGCAAGTCAATCTTATATGCATTGTCATTGATCTTAGCCAATACTTGAAAAGGTCCATCTCCTCTCGGCATAAGCTTAGACTTCCTTTGAGATGGAAATCTTTCCTTCCTGAAGTGTACCCATACCCAATCACCTGGTTCAAATGTTACCTTCTTCCTTCCTTTGTTTGCATGTTTGGCATACTCTTCCATTTTCTTCTCAATTTGGGCCTTAACCTTCTCATGCAATTTCTTGACATAATCAGCTTTAACCTGCCCAGACTTATCTTGCAATTGAGAAATGTTAGGTAAAGGCAATAAATCCAAAGGAGTCAAAGGATTAAAACCATATACAATTTCAAAAGGTGAAAACTGAGTAGTACTATGTATAGCCCTATTATAAGCAAACTCAACATGTGGCAAACATTCCTCCCAAGACTTAAGATTTTTCTTTAGAACAGCTCTAAGGAGAGTAGACAAAGTCCTATTTACAACCTCTGTTTGCCCATCAGTTTGGGGATGGCATGTAGTAGAAAATAATAGTTTTGTGCCTATCTTTCCCCACAAGGTCCTCCAAAAATGACTAAGGAATTTAGAGTCGCGGTCACTTACAATACTCTTAGGCAAACCATGCAGTCTTACCACCTCTTTAAAGAATAAATCAGCTACATGACATGCATCATCCACCTTCTTGCATGGTATGAAGTGAGCCATCTTTGAGAACCTGTCAACCACCACAAAAATAGAATCCTTCCCTCCCTTAGACCGAGGCAAACCTAGAACAAAATCCATAGAAATATCAATCCAAGGGTGTTCAGGAACAGGCAAGGGAGTATATAATCCATGCGGCATGACCCTAGACTTAGCCTTTTTACAAACAAGACACTTATCACACAACTTATATACATCATGCTTCATGTGGGGCCAGTAAAAATGCTCATGCAAGATGTCATATGTCTTTTGCACCCCAAAGTGTCCCATTAAGCCCCCTTCATGTGCCTCTTGAACAAGCAATTCCCTAATTGAACTGTTTGGCACACAAAGTCTCTTGTCCTTTATTAAGTAACCATCATGCTTGAAATACCCATCAGATATAGCATGAGAACATGTTTGATAAATATGAGAAAAAATCAGCATCATGTTCATATAGTTCCTTAATGTATTCAAAACCAAGAAATTTAGTTTCAAGAGTAGTCAATAAAGCATACCTACGTGACAAAGCATCAGCAACCACATTGGACTTACCTTTCTTGTACTTGATCACATAGGGGAATTGTTCAAGAAACTCCACCCACTTGGCATGTCTCTTGTTCAACTTTCCCTGTCCTTTCAAATACTTTAGAGACTCATGATCACTATGAATAATAAACTCCTTAGGCAGAAGATAGTGTTGCCAAGTTTGCAAAGCCCTAACTAAAGCATACAATTCCTTATCATATGTAGGGTAGTTAAGGGCAGCCCCATTCATTTTCTCACTAAAATAGGCAATGGGATGTCCCTCTTGCATTAAAACAGCACCTATGCCTACCCCAGATGCATCACATTCAAGCTCAAAGGATTTAGCAAAGTTAGGCAAAGCAAGTATGGGTGCATGTGTTAATTTCTCCTTTAGGACAGCAAATGCCTTTTCTTGTTTCTCTCCCCATTTAAAACCCACATGCTTCTTGACTAGTTCATTTAGAGGTGCAGCAATGGTACTAAAATCCTTAACAAACCTCCTATAGAAACTAGCAAGCCCATGGAAACTTCTTACCTCACTCACACTCTTAGGAGTTGGCCATTCTTGGATTGCTTTTATTTTCTCCTTATCTACATGCACTCCACTAGAATTAACCAAAAATCCTAAGAATACGACATGGTCTTTACAAAACGTGCACTTTTCCAAATTAGCATACAATCTTTCTTTTCTAAGCACATGTAAAACAGATTGCAAATGATGCAAATGTTCATCCCAATTTTTACTATATATAAGAATATCATCAAAATAAACAACCACAAATTTTCCTAGAAACTCTCTCAAAATATGGTTCATCAATCTCATGAAAGTACTAGGGGCATTTGTCAATCCAAATGGCATTACTTTCCACTCATACAAGCCATACTTGGTCTTGAAAGCTGTTTTCCACTCATCACCCTCTCTAATCCTAATCTGATTATATCCACTTTTCAAATCAATCTTAGAGAAATAACAAGAGCCATACAACTCATCCAACAAATCATCTAACCTGGGAATGGGATGCCTGTACTTGATGGTGATGTTGTTGACGGCCCTACAGTCAGAGCACATCCTCCAACTTCCATCTTTCTTTGGCACCAATATAACTGGAACAGCACAAGGGCTCAAGCTCTCCTCAACCCATCCCTTGCTCATCAATTCAGCAACTTGCCTTTGAATTTCTTGGGTCTCTTGTGGATTACTCCTGTATGCTGGCCTATTAGGCAACACAGCCCCTGGCACCAAATCAATTTGGTGTTCAATACCTCTCAATGGTGGAAGTCCTGGTGGTATATCTTCTGGAAAAACATCTTGAAATTCCTGCAAAATAGATTTAACTCCACTAGGAAGTTCAAGGTCAGAATCAAGTGCAGTAATCTCCTTATTATAGAGTATATACATAGACTTCCTTGCCATCAAAGCTCTCCTCACCTCTCCACTCTTTACAAACAAAGCATTCTTTCTCTCTTTCTTTTTGCTCTCATTTTCATTTTCTTTCCTTTCTTTCCTCTCTTGCTTTCTTTTTTCTCTCATGATATTTTGATCATTACATACCTCTTTTGGAGACAATGGAACCAATGTAACCTTGCGGTTCTCATGGTGAAAAGTGTATTTATTTGTGTGACCATCATGGTGAGCTTTTCTATCAAACTGCCATGGTCTCCCAAGAAGCAAATGACTAGCTTCCATTGGGACTACATCACACAAAATTTTATCTTTATATTTTCCAACAGAAAACTCAATCTCCACTTGCTTATCCACCCTTAATTCTCCCTCCTCACTCAACCATTGCAACTTGTATGGTCTAGGATGGGGTTTAGTTTCCAAATTCATTTTTGTCACCAATCTAGTACTTGCCACATTAGTACAACTCCCTCCATCAATGATTAAGGAACATAGTTTGCCTTGGATAAGACATCTAGTATGGAAAATATTTTCTCTTTGACTTTCCTCACCCTCTTTAGCTATTCCTCCTAACATTCTCCTCACAATGAACAAATCTCCTTCAGGAATCTCCTCCTCTTCCTCTGTCTCTTCCTCACTTGAGGATTCAGTTTGGGAACTCTCACTAGTGATATCTCCATTATCTTTTAACACCATAACCTTCTTAGTTGGGCATTCAGATGCAATGTGCCCCCTACCCAAACATTTGAAACACTTTATGTCTCTAGATCGAGACTTGTTTGCCATTTCTTTGCCCTTGTTTTGGGTTGGGTTTGGGGTTATCGTGGAGATCCTAGAAGATGAGGTACCCTCCTTCTTGAACCTATCCTTCCATCTAGAGTTATCATAGTTTGATACACTCTTTCTCACACTTTTTCTTTTTAGTTGTTGTTCCACTTTCATGGCATGGTGAACTAAGTCCTCCATTTCTACATAATTTTGAAGCTCAACAACATCTCTTATATCTCCATTCAGCCCATTAAGGAATCTAGCCATGGTAACCTCCCTTTCCTCCTCTACATTGGCTCGGATCATGGCTATTTCAAGGTCTTTGAAGAACTCATCTACACTCTTACTCCCTTGGGTCATTCCTTGGAGTTTATTAAGAAGCTCTCTATGGTAGTGGGATGGAACATACCTCCTTCTCAACACTCTTTTTAACTCCTCCCAACTCTCTAACATAGGCTCTCCATACCTCCTCCTCTCCTTTTGGAATTGATCCCACCAAACTAAGGCATAGTCAGTGAATTCCAAGGTAGCTAGCTTGACCTTCCTCTCCTCATTTAGGTTGTGACATGAGAAAATTTGCTCTACCTTCATCTCCCACTCAATATAGGCTTCAGGATCACTTTTTCCTTTAAATGGTGGTATGGTAACTTTCACAACCTCCTCTCGGTTTCTTCTTTGTTCCCCATCATGTTCTCTCCTCTCATGCCTCTCATGTCTCCTCCTATCTCTATGTTGGCCATTCTCCCCATTCTGGTTTTGGTTTTCTAAAGTTTCAAGCCTCTCATAAATTCCCTCCGTATGCTCCCTCAACACCTCATTCATCCTTTGAGTTAAGGCATCTAACAACAACCTATGCTCCCTAGTAGGGGATGGTGGTCCCTCTCTTTCGGCCATAGATAGATTTGATGTAAAGAAGTCCTCTCCAAAACTATTTCACTCAAAGTGTTTCACACAAATTTGGCTTTTAAGCTAATGTATCTCTCTTGCCTTTTTCCACTCTTTCTCTTGCTTAAAGTTCTTACTAGAATCAAGTAATCTCTTCAAGAAATTGAATTTTTAAGTTGCAGCAATCACAAGACTTTTAATATCACAAGACAAGTAGCAAAGAACAAGTTCACTACTCACAATTAAAAAGACAAGTGATTCACAAATTCAAACAAGAGACAAGAATAAGGTTTAGGTCCAGAAATTCAAATAGCTTCCCTCAAACCAAATGTTGAAGCACTTCCAAATCTCTTTTTTTTTTTCTTCTTCTTCTTTTTTTTTTAATACTCCAATTCTTTTTTTTTTTTTTATAATTCAACAATCAAATTCAGTTTTCACTTACTTGGCAGCCACTGTACGCCTCCTTGTGCAGTCTTTGTTCCTCCAAACACAGCTTCAAAATAGCCCTCTTTTGGCTCCAAATCACACCCCAAACACTAGCCCTAATGACTAGCTTTGATACCAAATGATGAGGTTTTCCTTAAGCCTCTTGATTTCAGACCTAATTAGGACTAGAACAAATAGAATTGGAAAGGTGAAATTGAAAGAAAGAGTAAAGAAGGGAAAGAACTAATTCTGTCCGTTTTTAGGAAATTTCCATAACTCACGATACAGAAATCGGAATTGAGTGATTCCAAAACGAGGTGAAAGATCCCTTTCTAAATCACGATTTAGACTCAAGAATCACCGAAAAAGAGTACGTATAGCTTGAGATATGAGTGCGAGAAATTTAAGACGAAAATTGGGAAAATTGTGAAATTAGAAAGAAGAACTAAAAAAAAAAACGAAAATTGATGAAAAAGAAAAAGATAAGGATGGCGCCACAAACCTAGTTTGATAAGCCAAGAAGGATCGCCACAAGAAAAGATTAATTCTTGATAAGATCAAATGATGCAAGGAAGAACCCTAGCAGAGCAAAACACCCAGTTTTCTTATATGCCCAAAAATCTGGCTCCCTCATGATTCCCAAATGTTTAAATACAACTTAGTTTAGGGTTTGCCCATTAGGACTTAACAAAAATAAATACAAAACCCCATAGCATAAGCATCACTGATATGTTCTAGTGGTTAAGGAGACATATTCAGCTACAAGTGCCTGGGTTCTAATCCTGCCGTGGACAAAATATATTTTTTTTGGCCCTTCTCCTTTCATTCCAAGTGGGCTATGCATGTGTAAATCCTAGGCTCCACGTATTGGGCTTCAATCTGATGTTGGGCCTCTAATAAGTTATTCACCATCTTTTTAAGTTCTTCTTGGGCCCTTTTAGCTCTTGCTCTCGTCATGGGCCCTCCTAGACCTTGTATTGGATCTTGGACTTCTTTCTGGACTTGGGCTTCTCCCATGAAGTCTCATCAAGTTGTTTTACTGGAGTTCCCACAAACGGCACCAAATGTTCTTGGCTGATTCCAAAAGACTACTTCAAGACGTTGGAAATCTCTTGTCGATGCTGAAAACTCTTGGCTACCAATCCTCCATGGTGGTGGTAGGTACCTGCAAGGCACTTCGACGCTCAAGCTAGTATTGGAGTGAAAACGAGAGAGAGCATAAAAGTAGACATACTTGGGGGCAACCGCTTATAATGTTTTTATAGAAGATCAAGGCCCTTTGGGCTTAGGCTGATGGTTTGGATATTCTGTTGGGCTTGCGCCTAATTGTGGCCCACCAGTCCATTTTTGATTATCATTGACTTTATGATCAAATGGTCAAACTTAACAATGTTTTTGTGATCCGAAAAGCCTAGGCAATGTTTCAGTGATCCCAAGTACTCCTTAAATCTTCATGGTATGATAATATCTCCAGCTTCTTCGTTCTCATCTAACTTAGTCCACGAGTTTGCTTCCTTTTGATTTATCATTTACTTTATGGTCAAATGATCAAACTTAGCAAAGTTTTTGTCATTAGAAAGGCCTATGCAATGTTTGAGTGACCATAAGCACTCCCTAAAGCTTCAAGGTTTGATAATATCTCCAGCTTTTTCATTTTCATCTAACTTAGTCATTCAGTTGTATCTTTTTATTCTATCATTGAGTTTATGGTTAAACGGTCAAACTTAGCAAAGTTTTTATGATTCAACAGGCCCAGGCAATGTTTAAGTGACTCCAAGCACTCCTTAAAATTTCAAGGTTTGATAATAACTTAAGCTTTCTCATTTTCGTCTAACTTAGTCATTAAGTTTGCTTCCTTTTGAACAATCATTGAGTTTACAGTCAAATGGTCAAACTTAGCAAAGTTGTTGTGATCCAAAAGGCCTAGCCATTGTTTGAGTGACCTCAAGCAATCCTTAAACCTTCAAAATATGATAATATCCCTAGCTTTTTCATTCTTGTCTAACTTAGTCATTAAGTTTACTATCTTTATATCTATCATTGACTTTATGGTCAAATGGTCAAACTTAGCAGTGTTTTTACACTTCAAAAGGTCTAGGCAATGTTTGAGTAACCACAAGCACTCCTTAAAGCTTCGAGGTATGATAATATCTCTAGCTTCTTCATTCACGTCTAATGTAGTCCATAAGTTTCCTTCATTTTGATCTATCTTTGACCTTATGGTCAAACTAAGCATAGTTTTTGTGATTCGAAAAGCATAGGCAATGTGTGAGTGACCCCAAGCACTCCTTAATGCTTCGTGGTATGATCATATCTCCAGCTTCTTTGTTCTTGTCTAACTTAGTCCTTATGTTTGCTTCCTTTTGATCTATCTTTGACTTTATGGCCAAATGGTCAAACTTAGCAATGTTTTTGTGATCTGAAAGGCCTAGGCAATATTTTCAAGCAATCCTTAAACCTTCAAGGTATGATAATATCTCTAGCTTCTTTGTTCTCGTCTAACTTAGCCATTAAATTTGCTTCCTTTTGATCTATTATTGAATTTATGGTCAAATGGTCAAACTTAGCAAAGATTTTGTGAACTAAAAGCCCTAGGCAATGTTGGAGAGGCCTAAGGCACTCCACAAAGCTTCATGGAATGATAATATCTCTAACTTCTTCGTTCTCCTCTAGCTTATTCATTAACTTTGCTTCCTTTTGATCTATCTTTAACTTTAGGGTCAAATGGTCAAACATAGCAAAGTTTTTGTGATTCAAAAGGCCTAAGCAATATTTGAGTGACTCAAAGCAATCCTTAAAGCTTCAAGGTATGATAATATCCCTAGCTTCTTTGTTTTCGTATAACTTGGTCGTTAAGTTTGCTTCCTTTTAATCTATCATTGACTTCAGGGTCAAATGGTCAAACATAGCAAAGTTTTTGCAATTTGAAAGGCCTAAGCATTATTTGAGTGACTCCAAGCAATCCTTAAAGCAACATGGTATGATAATATCTCTACCTTCTTCATTCTCGTCTAACTTAGTTGTTAAGTTTGGCCACTTTTAGTCTATCTTTGACTTTACTGTCAAATAGTCAAAACAGCAAAGTTTTTTGTGATCTGAAAGGCCTAAGAAATCTTTGAGTGACTCCAACCAATCCCTAAAGCTTCACAATATGACACTACCTCTAGCTTCTTTGTTCTGGTTTAACTTACCTATTAAGTTTGCATCCTTTTGATCTATTATTGAATTTACTGTCAAATGGTCAAACTTAACAAAGTTTTTGTGATCTGAAAGGCGTAGGCAATGTTTGAGTGAACCCAATCACTCCTCAAATCTTCATGGTATGATAATATCTCTAACTTCTTCGTTCCCGTCTAACTTAGTCGTAAGTTTGCTTCTTTTTTATCTACCTTTGACTTTATGGCCAAATGGTTAAACTTTGCAAAGTTTTTATTATCTAAAAGTCCTAGGCAATGTTTGAGTGACCCCAAGCAATCTTTAAAGCTTCAAGGTATGATAATATCTCTAGCTTCTTCGTTCTCATCTAACTTTGTCATTTAGTTTGCTTGCTCTTCATCTATCATCATTCACATTATGGTCAAATTGTGACTCTTAGCAATGGTTTTCTATTTGGAAAGGCCTAGGCAATGTTTGAGTGACCCCGAGCACTCCTTAGGCCTTCATGGTATGATAGTATCTTTAGTTTCTTTGTTCTCATCTAATATAGTCCATGACTTTGCTTCCTTTTTATTTATCATTGACTTTATGGTCTAATGGTCAAACTTAGCAATGTTTTTGTAATCCGAATGTCCTAAGCAATGTTTGAGTGACCCCAAGCAATCCTTAAAACTTCAAGGTATGATAATATATCTACCTTCTTCTTCTCATCTAACTTTGTCATTATATTTGCTTACTTTTGATCTATCATTGATTTTATGGTCAAATGGTTAAACATAGCAATGTTTTTGTGACCCAAAAGGTATAGGAAATGTTGAGTAATCCTAAGCACTCTTCAAAACATCATGGTATGATAATATCTGTAGCTTCTTCGTTCTTGTCTAAGTTCTTAAGTTTGCTTCCTTCCGATCAATCTTTGACTTTATGGTCAAATTTTGAATCTTAGCAATATTTTTCTGATCCGAAAGACCTAGGCAATGCTTGAGCAACCCCAAGCAATCCTTAAAGTCTAGAGGTATGATAATTTCTCCAGCTTCTTTGTTCTCGAATAACTTGGTCACTGAGTTTGCTTCTTCTTGATCTATCATTGACTTTATGGTCAAATGGTCAAACTTAGCAATGTTTTTATGATCTGAACGGCCTAGGCATTGTTTGAGTGACCCCAAACACTCCTTAAAGCCTCATGGTATGATAATATCTATAGCTTCTTTTGTTCTCATCCAACATAACTTCGTCCATAAGTTTGCTTCCTTTTGATCTAACTTTGACTTTATGATCGATTGGTCAAACTTAGCAAAGTTTTTGTGATCCGAAAGTCATAGAAAATGTTTGAGTGATGCTAAGCACTCCTTAAATCTTTAAGGTATGACAAAATCTCTCACTTCTTTGTTCACATCAAACATAGACCTTAAGTTTGCTTCCTTTCTATCTATCTTTGACATTGTGGTCAAATGGTCAAACTTTGCAGTGTTTTTGTGATATAAAAGGCCAAGGCAATGTTTGAGTTACCTAAGCACTTCTTAAAGCCTCGTGGTATGATAATATCTATAGCTTCTTTGTTCTCATCCAACATAACTTCGTCCATGAGTTTGCTTCCTTTTGATCTAACTTTGACTTTATGATCGATTGGTCAAACTAAGCAAAGTTTTTGTGATCCGAAAGTCCTAGGCAATGTTTGAGTGATGCTAAGCACTCCTTAAATCTTTAAGGTATAACAAAATCTCTCACTTCTTCGTTCACATCAAACTTAGACCTGAAGTTTGCTTCCTTTCTATCTATCTTTGACATTGTGGTCAAACGGTCAAACTTTGCAATGTTTTTGTGATATGAAAGGTCAAGGCAATGTTTGAGTTACCTAAGCACTTCTTAAAGCTTCATGGTTTGATACTATCCTAGCTTCTTCGTTCTCGCCTAACTTAGTCGTTCAGTTTGCTTCCTTTTGATCTATCTTTGACTTTAGGGTCAAATTGTCAAACATAGTAAAGTTTTTGCAATCTGAAAGTCCCAGGCAACATTTCAGTGACCCCAAGCAATCCTTAAAACTTCAAGGTATGATAATATCTCTAGCTTTTTCGTTCTCATCTAGCTTATTCGTTAAGTTTACTTCTTTTGATCTATCTTTAACTTTAGGGTCAAATGGTCAAACATAGCAAAGTTTTTCTCATCCGAAAGGCCTAAGCAATGTTTGAGTGAATTCAATGAACCCTTAAAACTTCAAGGTATGTTAATATCTCTAGCTTCTTTGTTCTCATCAAGCTTAGTCGTTACAATTCCATCCTTTTGATCTATCATTGAGTTTATGGTTAAATGATCAAACTTAGCAAAGTTTTAGTGATTCAAAAGGTCTAGCCAATGTTTGAGTGACCTCAGGCATTCCTTAAAGCTTCATGGTATGATAATATCACTAACTTCTTCGTTCTCGTCTAACTTAGTTGTAAGTCTGCTTCCTTTTGATCCATCTTTAACTTTATGGTCAAATGGTCAAACATAGCAAAGTTTTTGTAATCCGAAAGGCCTAAGCAATGTTTGAGTGACTCCAACCAATCCTTAAAGCTTTTTAAGGCATCGAAATATCTCTAACTTCTTTGATCTCATCTATCTTAGTTGTTAAGTTTACATCCTTTTGATCTATCAGTGAATTTATGGTCAAATGGTCATACTTGGCAAAGTTTTTGTGATTCAAAAGGCCTTGGCAATGTTTGACTGACCCCAAGCACTACTTGAAGCTTCGTGGTTTGTTAATATCTCTAGCTTCTTCATTCGAGTATGACTTTGTCATTAAGTTTGCTTCATTTTATTCTATCTTTTTATGGTCATATGGTCAAACATAGTAAAGTTTTCGTGATCCGAAAGGTCTAGGCAATATTTAAGTGACCCCAAACAATCCTTAAAGCTTCAAGGTGTAATTATTTCTCTAGCTTTTCCGTTCTTGTCTAACTTTGTCATTAAGCTCCTTTTGATCTATCATTGACAATGAAGTCAAATGGTCAAACTTAGCAATGTTTTTGTGATTCGATAGGCCTAGGCAATCTTTGAGTGACTCCAACCACCCCTTAAAGCATCTTGGTATGATAATATCTCTAGCTTCTTCATTCTCGTCTAACTTAGTCATTAAGCTTGCTTCCTTTTGATCTATCTTGGACTTTAGGGTCAAATGGTCAAACATAGCAAACTGTTTGTGATTCAAAAGGCCTAAGCAATGTTTGAGTGACTCCAAGTAATCCTTAAAGCTTGAAGATATGATAATATCTCTTACTTCTCCGTTCTCATCTAACTCCATTATTAAATTTAGTTCCTTTTGATTTATCTTTGAAGTTACGGTCAAATGGTGAAATATAGCAAAGTTTTTGTGATCCGAAAGGCCAAAGCAATGTTTGAGTGACTCCAATCAATCCTTAAAGCTTCAAGGTTTGACAATATCTCTAGCTTTTTGGTTCTCATCTAACTTAGCCATTAAGTTTGCATTCTTTTAATCTATCATTGAATTTATGGCCAAATGGTCAAACTTAGCAAAGTTTTTGTGATCTGAAATGCCTAGGAAATGTTTGAGTGACCCCAGGCACTCCTCAAAGCTTCGTCGTATGATAAAATCTCTAACTTCTTTGTTCTCGTCAAACTTATTTGAAAGTTTGCTTCCGTTTAATCTATCTTTGATTTTATGGTCAAATGGTCAAACGTAACAAAGTTTTTGTGATCCAAAAGTGCTACACAATGTTTGAGTGACCTTAAGTATTCCTTAGAGCTTCAATGTATGATAATTTCTCTAGCTTCTTCACTCTCGTCTAACTTTGTCATTAAATTTGTTTCCTTTTGATATATCATTGACTTTACTGTCAAATGGTTAAAATTAGCAATGTTTTTGTGATCTGAAAGGCCTAGGCAATCTTTGACTAACCTAGGCACTCCTCAATGCTTTATGGATGATAATATGTCTAGCTTCTTCGTTCTTGTCTAACTTAGTCCTTAAGTTTGCTTCCTTTCAACCAATCTTTGACTTTATGGTTAAATAGTCATGCTTAGTAAGGTTTTTGTGATTCGAAAGGCTTAAATGATGTTTTAGTGGCCACAAGCACTACTTAAAGCTTCAAGGGAAGATAATATCTCTAGCTTCTTCATTCTCGTCTAACTTAGTCGTTAGGTTTATTCCTTTAGATCTATCTTTGTCTTTATCGTTAAATGGTCGAACTTAACAAAGTTTTTGTGACCCAAAAGGCCTAGACAATGTTTGAGTGACCCCAAGCACTCCTTAAAGCTTTAAGGGATGATCATATACCTTCTTCATTCTCGTCTAACTTAGTCATTAAGTTTGCTTCCTTTTGATCTATCCTTGACTATTTGGTCATATGGTCAAACCTAGCAAAGTTTTTGTAGTCCGAAAGGCCTATGTAGTGCTTCATTGTCCTAAAGCTCTCCTTAAAGCTTCAAGGGATGATAATATCCTAAGCTTCTTTGTTCTTGTTTCACTTAGTCTTTACGTTTGTTTCCTTTCGATTTATCTTTCACTTCATTGTCAGAATGTCAAACTTAGCAAGGTTTTTGTGAATCGAAAGACCTAAGCAATGTTTGAGCAACCACAACTACTCCTTAAAGCATCAAGGATGATAATATCTCTAACTTCTTCGTTCTCGTCTAACTTTGTCATTAGGTTTGCTTCTTTTTTATCAATCTTTGACTTTAAGGTCAAATGGTCAAACTTAATAAAGTTTTTGTTATCCAAAAAGCCTAGGCAATGTTTCAGTGGCCCTAAGCACTCCTTAAAGCTTCAAGGGATGATAATATCTCTATCTTTGTAGTTCTCTTTTTACCTAGTCATTAAGTTTGCTTTCTTTTGATTTATTTTTGACTTTCTGGTCAAACGTCAAGCATAGCTTGCTTTTTGTGATTCAAAAGGCCTAAGTGATGTTCGAGTGACCCCAAGCACTACTTAAAGCTTCAAGAGATGGTAATATCTCTAGTTTCTTTAATCTCATCTAACTTAGTCATTATGTTTGCTTTCTTTTGATCTACCTTTGATTTTATGGTCAAATCGTCAAGCTTACCATAGTTTTTGTGATTCAAAAGGCCTAAGTGAAATTTGAGTGACCACAAGCACTCCTTATAGCTTCAAGGGTTAATAATATCTCTAGCTACTTCATTCTCGTCTAAGTTAGTCATTAGCTTAACTTTCGTTAGATCTACCTTTGTCTTTATCATCAAATGGTCAAACTTAGCAAAGTTTTTGTGACCTGAAAGGCCTAGCCAATGTTTGAGTGACCCCAAGCACTCCTTGAAGCTTCAAGGGATGATTATATCTCTACCTTCTTCATTCTCATCTAAGTTAGTCGTTAAGTTTGATTCCTTTTGATCTACCCTTGACTTTTTCATCATATGGTTAAACCTAGTAAAGTTTTTGTGGTCCGAAAGGCATACGTAGTGCTTGATTGTCCTAAAGCTCTCCTTAAAGTTTCAAGGGATGATAATATTCTTAGCTTCCTTATTCTCATTTAACTTAGTCCTTATGTTTGCATCCTTATGACTTATCTTTGACTTGATTGTCAGAATGTCAAACTTTGCAAGGTTTTTGTGAATCGAAAGGCCTAAGTGATGTTTGAGTGACCACAAACACTCCTTAAAGCATCAAAGATGATAATATCTCTAACTTCTTCTTTCTCGTCTAGCTTTGTCATTAGGTTTGCTTCCTTGTAATCTACTTTGACTTAATGGTCAAATGCTCAAACTTAGCAAATTTTTGTGATCTGAAAAGCCTAGGCAATGTTTGAGTGACCCAAGCACTCCTTAAAACTTCAAGGGATGATAATATCTCTATCTTCGTAGTTCTCTTTTTACTTAGTCATTAAGCTTGCTACCTTTTGATTTATCTTGGACTTTCTAGTCCAATGGTCAAACATAGCTTCCTTTTTGTGATTCAAAAGGCCTAAGTGATGTTCGAATGACCTCAAGCCCTCCTTAAAACTTCAAGGGATGGTAATATCTGTAATTTCTTCGTTCTTATCTAACTTAGTCGTTAATTTGCTTCCTATTGATCTACCTTTGATTTTATGGTCAAATTGTCAAGTTTAGCAAGGTTTTTTTTATTCGAAAGGCATAAGTGATGTTTGAGTGACCACAAACACTCCTTAAAGCTTTAAGGGATGATAATATCGCTAGCTTCTTCATTCTTGTCTAACTTAGTCATTAGGTTTACTTTCTTTAGATCTATCTTTGTCTTTATCATTAAATGGTTAAACTTAGCAAAGTTTTTGCGACCCAAAAGGCACAGGCATTGTTTGAGTGTCCTTAAGCACTCCTTAAAGCTTTAAGGGATGATCATATCTTTACCTTCTTCACTCTCGTCAAGTTTAGTCTTTAGGTTTGCTTCGTTTCCATCTATCCTTGACTATTTGGTCACATGGTCAAACCTAGCAAAGTTTTTGTGGTCCGAAAGGCCTACGCAGTGCTTGATTGTCCCAAAGCTCTCCTAAAATCTTCAAGGGATAATAATATTCCTAGCTTCTTTGTTCTCGATTAACTTAGTCCTTATGTTTACTTCCTTTCAATTTATCTTAGATTTTTTTGTCAGAATGTCAAACTTAGCAAGGTTTTTGTAAATCGAGAGGCATGCGTGACCACAACCACTCCTTAAAGCATTAAGAATGATAATATCTCTAACTTCTTTGTTCTCTTCTAACTTTGTCAATAGGTTTGATTTCTTTTGATCTATCTTTGACTTAATAGTCAAACGGTCAAACGGTTAAACTTAGCATTTTTTTGTAATCGAAAAAGCCTAGGCAATGCTTGAGTGACCCCAAGCACTCCTTAGCACTTCAAGGGATGATAATATCTCTTGCTTCTTTGTCCTCGTTTAATTTAGTCGTTAAGTTTGCTTCCTTTTAATCTATCTTTGACTTTATAGTCAAATGATCAAACTTATTAAGGTTTGTGTGATTAGAAATGCCTAATTAATGTTTGAGTGACCCCAAGCACTGCTTAAAGCTTTAAAGAATGATAATATCTCTAACTTCTTCATTCTTGTTTAACTTAGTTGTTAAGTTTGCTTCCATTTGCTTTATCTTTGACTTAAACGTCAACGGTCAAACTTATAAAAGTTTTTCTAATCCGAAATGTCTAGGCAATGTTGAGTAACCCCAAGCACTCCTTAAGGCTTCAAGAGATGATAATAACTCTAGCTTCTTTGTTCCCGTCTTCCTTACTCGTTACATTTGCTTCCTTTTAATCTATCTTTGACTTATGGTCAAATAGTCAAACTTAACAAAGTATCTATGATTCGAAAGGCCTAGGCAAAGTTTGAGTGATCCCAAGCACTCCTTAAAGCTTCAAGAGATGATAATATATCTAGCTTCTTTGTTCTCATTTAACTTAGTCGTTTAGTTTGTTTCCTTTGATCTATCTTTGACTTAATGGTCAAATGGTCAAGCTTGGCAAGGTTTTTGTGATTACAAAGGCCTAATTGAGGTTTGAGTTACACCAAGCAATCCTTAAATCTTCAAGTGATAATTATATCTCTAGCTTCTTTGTTCTCATTTAACTTAGTCGTTAAGTTTGCTCCCTTTTGATTTATCTTTGACGTTATGGTCAAATTGTCAAACTTTGTAAGGTTTTTATGATTACAAAGGTCTAACTAATGTTTGAGTGATACCGAGCACTCTTTAAAGCTTCCAGCGATGATAATATCTCTAACTTCTTCGTTCTCCTTTAACTTATTTGTTAAGTTTCCTTACCTTTCACCTTTTGGCCAAATGGTCAAACATAATAAGGTTTTTGTAATTCAAAAGGCCTAGGTGATGTTTCAGTAACCACAAGCACTCGTTTAAGCTTCAAGGGATAATAATATGTCTAATGTCCTTGTTCTTGCTTAACATAGTCATTAAGTTTCCTTCTTTTTGAGGTATCTTTCACTTTATGGTCAAATGGCAAACTTAGTAAAGTTTTTGAGATTTGAAAAGCCTCGATGATGTTTGAGTAACCCCAAGCACTCCGTAAAGATTCGTGGGATGATAATATGTCTAGCTTCCTCTTTTTAGTTTAAGTTAGACTTTACGTTTATTTCTATTTGTTTTATCTTAAACTTTATGAATGAATGCTCAAACTTGGCAAGGTTTTTGTAATTCGAAAGGCATAGGTAATGTTTGAGCATCCCAAGCACCCCTTAAAGCTTCAAGGGATGATCACATGCCTAGCTTTCTCGTTCTCATTTAAAATAGTAATTAAGTTTCTTTCTTTTTAATCAAACTTTGACTTTATGAACAGATGGTCAAATGTAACAAAGTTTTTGTGATTCAAAAGTCCTAGGTGATTTTTGAGTAATCCTAAGCACTCCTTAATGCGTCAAGGGATAATAATATATCTAGGTTCCTCGTTCTCGTTTAATTTAGTCATTAAGTTTTTTTTCTTTTGATCTATCTTGGACTTTATGAACAAATGGCCAAACTTGGCAAGGTCTTTGTGATTCGAAAGGCCTAGGTGATGTTTGCGTTAGCCCAAGGAGTCGTTAAAGGTTCAATAGGATGACAATATGTCTAGCTTTCTTGTTCTCATTTAACTTAGTCATTAAGTTTCCTTCCTTTTAATTTTTATTTGACTTTATAGGTAAATGGTCAAACTTGGCAGGGTTTTTGTCATTTAAAAGGCCTAGGTGATGTTTAAGTGACCCCAAAAAGGCTTAGATGTTGTTCAAGTGACACCAAACACTCCTTAATGCTTCGAAGGATGATAACATATCTTGCTTCCCTGTTCTCGTTTAACTTAGTCGTTAAGTGTGCTTCCTTTTGATCTCTGTCTTTGACTTTATGGTCAAATAGTCAAACCTAGCAAGGTTTTTTTGATAAAAAGGCCTAGGTGATGTTCAAGTGATTTGAAACATTCCTTAAAGCTTCAAAGGATGATAATTTGTCTAGCTTCCCCGTTCTCATTTAACTTAGTCGTTAAGTTTCCTCTTTATTGTTTTATCTTTGACTTTACGCACAAATGGTTTCAATTTGCAAGTTTTTTTATCTAAAAGGCCTAGGTGACGATTATGGGACTCGAAGCACTCCTTAAAGCATAAGGGAAGATAATATCTCTAGCTTTCTCATTCTCGTTTAACTTAGTCATTGAGTTTTCTTCCTTTTGATCTTTCTGAGACTTTATGGACAAATAGTCAAACTTGGCAAAGTTTTTATGTGTCAAAAGTCCTAGCTAATGTTTGAATGATCTTAAGCACTCCTTTAAGCTTCAATGATTGATAATATCTCCAGTTTCTTCGTTCCTATTTAACTTAGTTGTTCAGCTTGCTTCCTTTTGATATGTCTTTGACTTTATAGGTAAACAGTCAAATTTAACAAAGTTTTTGTGATCTGATAGGCCTTGGCAATATTTGAGTGGCCCTAAGCACTCCTGAAACCTTCAAAGGATGATATTGTCTACAGCTTCTTTGTTCTCATTTAGCTTAGTCGTTAAGTTTGCTTCTTTTTAATTTTTCTATGACTTTATGGACAAATGGTCAAACTTGGCAAGGTTTCTATGATTCAAAAGGCTTAGGTAATGTTTGATTGATACCAAGCACTCCTTAAAGTTTCAACAAATGATAATATCTCTAGCTTCTCCATTCTCATTTAACTTAGTCGTTAAGTTTCCTTCCATTTGATCTATCTTTGGCTTTATGGACAAATGGTCAAACATAGTAAGATTTTTGTTATACGAAATGCCAAGGTGATGTTTTAGTAACTCAAAGCACTCCTTAAAGCTTAAAGGGATAATAATATATCTAGCTTCCACGTTCTCGTTTAACTCTATCGCTAAGTTTCCTTCCTTTTGATGCATCTTTAACTTCATATTCAAATGGTAAACTTAGCAAGGTTTTTGTGATTCAAAATGCCTAGGTGATAATTGTGTGACCCCAAGCACTTCTAAATGCTTCAAAGGATGATAACATGTCTTGCTTTCTCATTCTTGTTTAACTTAGTCGTTAAGATTCCTTCGTTTTGATTTATCTTTGACTTTATACACAATTGCTTAAACATAGTATGGTTTCTGTGATTCGATAGGCCTAGGTGATGTTTGAGTAAAACCACTCCTTAAATGCTTCAAAGGATGATAACATGTCTTGCTTTCTCATTCTTGTTTAACTTAGTCGTTAAGATTCCTTCGTTTTGATTTATCTTTGACTTTATACACAATTGCTTAAACATAGTATGGTTTCTGTGATTCGATAGGCCTAGATGATGTTTGAGTAAAACCACTCCTTAAAGCTTTCAAGGATGATAACATATTTTGCTTCCTCATTCTCTTTTAACCTAGTCGTTGAGTTTGCTTCCTTTTTGTAACATCACCATTTATGTGAAAATAAATTTTTAATTTTCTTTGAAGTAGTTTTATTCATGTTATTAGTCAATATTAATAAATATAATTTAATTGCTAATATTTTATTTTAATATTTAAATAGAAAAAGACAGTGAAAATTACTTAAGGAGAACTAAAAAAATAGTTAAAATACCTGAAAGAATAGTGAAAACTACATAGTAGCAATTTGATAATTATGGGGTTTCACTTGAGGGCATTTTGTCCAGTGAAATATTTAAACACTGAAACTAGCCAAATTCATTTTATAAATTATTAATAATTTTTTAAGCATTTATAAAATTAAATAGGGGAAATTATCATACTTTAACTTAGTTAAAAATTTATTATTTGAAAAAAATTTTCATAAGTAAAAATATAATTGATATAAAATGATAAGTAAATACTCAGATGAGTACCAAATTTTAATCAGATACGAGAAATGATCACTATTGGGTTAGAGTAACTAAGTCTATTATTATTTAGTTTTTTTATTTAGTTCCTATCTAATTAATCTAGTTACAAATCAACCAAGGATTTGGATTTTTAGAATTTATAAAATTTATTTAATAATATAAAGTAATATAAAACTAATAAAAACAAAACCCAAAATTTCCACCATGTCCCAACCATTCGGCCAAGCAAGATAAAGAGCAGAAAAAAAAAAAGGGAATGGAGGGAGAGAGAGGGAGGTCACAGCTAGGAGGGGAAGGAGGGAGAAAAGAATGAGAAAAAGGAAATAAAAGAAGGAAAACAAGTCAGAAACTTTCCTGAACAGCAACTTAAAGAGGTAGGGAACTCAAACCTAACTTTTTCTCTTTCAAACCATGATTTTTATGATGGTTAATAACTCAAACGATGCTAGTTTCTCTCTGTAGAATTTTGAGAGTGTTTATGGATGGTTTTGAGTGTGGTGAGCCATTTAGGTTAAGATTCTAACCTTAGTTTCAAGTAGAAACCCAAGATCTCCAAGTTGACATACTAGAGCTCTTAGATTAGAATTTGGTTAGGATGTGATTTTGAGGATTTTTATATAGTTAGAAGCTTGATTTGGTGTTTTGGAGTCTTCGTGGTGCATAAAACACGGTGGAAATCACTTGAAATTGCAAATTTTGGCCCTCCTAGCTCACGACCACACTAGGGCTCTAGGAGGATGTTTTGTTGATTTTTATTGTAATAGTGTAATCTTGTTGGAATTGTAATATATTTATTTTAATGAATGTTTCTTGCTTGATGGAATGAAAATCCATGTGTGGTTATGTGTGTATGGCCCACGGTCTTGTGTGGGAAGTTGGGAGTTTGGATGAGCAAGTTACTTGGATATGTTTCCTTTAGTAAATAATGAGAGTTTGATAATTTTATAGTGTGATTTCATGATATGGTGTTGATTTAAGAATAAATAATGAGAGTTTGATAATTTTATAGTGTGATTTCATGATATGGTGTTGATTTAAGAATAAATAATCTGTATTAGTGATGTTTGTTTCCTCACTAGGTTTTGATTATGTGAGAAATTCTAGTGAAAGTTATGTGATTTAAGTGCTAAATAGTCATTTCAAAAGTGTTTCATGAGGAAAGGAATATGTATTTTGTTAAAAATGTGGAGTTTAAGACTCTGGTGAATACTTCACTAAGTTATGCCTATGTTAGTGAATTTGAGATGTTGATGCATTAATAAGTCATCTCACAATATGTTACATGCTTGCTTTAATTAAAGAGAAAGAATTATCAAATAATAACCCCTAATTAATTTTTTTGAATAATTTATTGTCCCAACCCAATTTTAGGGAATGTGACCAATCAGAAATTAAACACTCCTAACCCCTGAAGCCTCATTAATACTCGTTAAATTGAATACAATATAGTTTAAAAACCATCATCATTTAAATATGGCCATATAAAATCTTTGGGTAAAGCTTCCTCAAAGACAAAAAGTAATATCAAAATAGCTTCACACAATTGAACAATTCAAGTTTCATCAATGATTATTTAATTACGACACTACATTTATTGACCACTATGTAAAATGAATGGATCCAATCCTATGATTACAAATCCAGATATCCATGTTTACAAGTCATCTCTATAGAAGAAACCTATCTCACTTTAGAAGTGAACCAGTTCTTTAGGCTAAGATACAACAAATGCTTGATCAAACTCTGAAAAAAAAATATAATAATGGAGTGAGTCTTGTAACTTGGTGAATACAAGGGTACTCAAGTGCCATTAATTAAAAATAATATATTTATATTAATGTTAGTTAAAATATTAGAAATGCACTCTAAAGCTTTTGTCTGAAATTCAATAAGAATTATTAACAAATTCAAACTTTAATTCATTGGAAATACTTTTTGGGCGGGTATAAACTAAACATTTCTATAGTCCCAAGTATTTCTGCTTGGGCATCAAACACATATTAATCTCGTAATCTCATAACAGTCTCATTATTCGGTCATTCATCATACTATGAAATACCAAGTATGATGAATGACCGAATAATGAGACTGTTTATGAGATTACGAGATTAATATGTGTTTGATGCCCAAGCAGAAATACTTGGGACTATAGAAATATTTAGTTTATACCCGCCCATAAATGTTGAGGGGTAAAGGTTTTAGAGGCTGATGTATATGTTAGTTGTTCTACTAGTAAAGCCTATGAATATTCCTACAAGAAAGTAATATTTAAAAATGAAGATTTTTCACAAGATGGTCTTCTTATAAATATGAGATTTCTTGAAGCAGGATTTCTTGAAAGAAAGTATTTCCAATGAATTAAAGTTTGAATTCGTTAATAATTCTTATTGAATTTCAGACAAAAGCTTTAGAGTGCATTTCTGATATTTTAATTAACATTAATATAAATATATTATTTTTAATTAATGGCACTTGAGTACCCTTGTATTCACCAAGTTACAAGACTCACTCCATTATTATATTTTTTTTTCAGAGTTTGATCAAGCATTTGTTGTATCTTAGCCTAAAGAACTGGTTCACTTCTAAAGTGAGATAGGTTTCTTCTATAGAGATGACTTGTAAACATGGATATCTGGATTTGTAGTCATAGGATTGGATCCATTCATTTTACATAGTGGTCAATAAATGTAGTGTCGTAATTAAATAATCATTAATGAAACTTGAATTGTTCAATTGTGTGAAGCTATTTTGATAATACTTTTTGTCTTTGAGGAAGCTTTACCCAAAGATTTTATATGGTCTACTTCTTCATATCCATCGTGCAATGCATGCAGTTATCGATAGACAGAAGAATCATGGTATGCACTTTTCGTGTACTAGCTAAAGCGTTACGTTTGTCTGGTGGAGATCATATTCACGCTGGTACCGTAGTAGGTAAACTTGAAGGGGAAAGAGAGATCACTTTAGGTTTTGTTGATTTACTACGCGATGATTTTATTGAAAAAGATTGAAGCCGTGGTATTTATTTCACTCACGATTGGGTTTCTCTACCAGGTGTTCTGCCCGTTGCTTCGGGGGGTATTCACGTTTGGCATATGCCTGCTCTGACCGAGATCTTTGGAGATGATTCCGTACTCCAATTCGGTGGAGGAACTTTAGGGCACCCTTGGGGAAATGCACCCGGTGCCGTAGCTAATCGAGTAGCTCTCGAAGCATGTGTACAAGCTCGGAAATGAGGGACGTGATCTTGCTCGTGAGGGTAATGAAATTATCCTGTGAGGCTAGCAAATGGAGTCCTGAATTAGCTGCTGCTTGTGAAGTATGGAAGGAGATCAAATTTGAATTCCCAGCAATGGATACTTTGTAATCCAGTAATTACCGTTCGTTCTATTAATTGCAATTAAACTCGGCCCAATCTTTTACTAAAAGGATTGAGCCAATACAATACAAAGATA
>NSJW01000274.1:0-22500 GCA_019955255.1 Castanospermum australe | reverse complement strand
AGAAAGGGGTGAAATTGATAAAAAAAGAAATATTGTTGATGTAGAAAGAACTTCGGAAACGTCAGGAACTAAACAAGAACAAAAGAGATCGATCGAAGAAGATCTTTCTCCTTATCTTTTTTCGGAAAAAAGAGAAGAATTCGTACAAAATCGATGAAACAGAAGAGAAAGATATCTTCGGATTTCAAAAACCTCTTGTAACCATTCTTTTCGATTATAAACAATGGAATCGCCCATTGCGATATATAAAAAATGATCGATTTGAGAATGTTGTAAGAAATGAAATTTCACAATTTTTTTTTCATACATGTCAAAGTGATGGAAAAGAAAGAATATCTTTTACGTATCCCCCCAGTTTGTCAACTTTTCTTGAAATGATGCAAACAAAAATGTCTCTCTTCACACCAGAAAAAATCTCCTATGATGAATTGTCTAATTATTGGAGCTCTACTAATGAAGAAAAAAGAAAGAAACTAAGCAATGAATTTCTAAATAGGACCAAAGTTCTAGATAAGGAATTTATTCCTCTGGCTATACTCGAAAAACGAATTAGATTGTGTAATGATAAGACTAAAACAAAATACTTACCTAAAATATATGATCCTTTCTTGAACGGACCCTATCGTGGACGAATCAAAAAATGTTTTTCACCCTCAATCAAAAATGAAACTTATTACAAAAAATAAGTGCCAATATATTTCATATGAAAAGTTATCAGTCCAAAGTGCATTAGATATAGTACTATAAATATCATAAAAATAAATTTAAGAAAAATGGTATTCAACCAAAACTCATAAATCATATTAAGTATAGCAATTTCAAGATATAAATCATAACAAATCATCATCAAAAACTTTCAAGAAAATTAAATTAAAGAGAGTGATACTAGGTAATAACCCAAAAACATTCAAGTACTCACAGAATATTTGAAGGGAAGATTATACTAAACTAACACTTGTCTTTTTAATACACCAAGATAATTGAAGAAGATTAGATTTTTAGCAAATTATTCAACAACATACCAAGAAGTCTCTATTTATAAGCTTGTTGGAACATATATTCCATTATACTTATGCTAACAAAGAAGGAGGCTATTAAATGCAAAAAGAATCTTGGAAGATTTCCCACATCATGCACCATCTTTTTAACCATACCTATTGCATGCATTGTATAAAAATAATTAATAAATTAATACAATTTCTATTCATCTTGCACGTTTTGTCACAAAAGTCAAGCTACTCTAGTCTACAAATCTACATATGTATTAATGCTTTTGTTAATCTTGAATTAATGTTTTGCCACAAAAGTCAAGGTACCCTAATTTATAAATTTACACATGTATTAATGCTTATGTTAATCTTCTTTTTTAAAAAACAAAAAAAAACCAAAAAAAAAAGCTCTCACATTTAAATTTTGTACAATTTTTTTCATATAATTATATAAAAATATATCGTTTAGACATATATTAAAAAAGATAAGTACTTTAATTTTGTAATCAAACTATTAACTTTTGGCATTTTAACTTTTGTATTCATTTCATAAAATTAAAAAAGAATTTTAAATGTTTAAAACTGAAACTTAATTGACATTTTTTTTTTCAGATTGCTTGATTCAGAGGTGAATTTTATTAAGGACGCTTTGCGTGTATTTTAGTGATTTAGTCTTTTCTCTAGGTGATGCTATGGTATTATGATATTTTCTACGATATCAATATTTAAAGATAATTTATAAAATATTTATTGATTATTATTTTTATAATGAATATTTTTAAAGTCTGAAAGGTAAAACTAAGAACTAAAGAATGTATAACGAATCGGCTTGAATATCGGTATCTAAGAAAAAAAGATAGATACCAGAATCATTCCCTTTTCTCTCCTTACACTAATTTTTTTGTGATAAAAAATAGTTTTAAATTATCAAAATATAAATTACGTACTATCTTTAATAAAAATAATTACCCCTCGCCATTTATCAAACAATCATAGAACTCATATTACTTTATTACCTCCCCATTAATTATTGGATTATATGCCTTAAGTTTGGAAGAAAGATGAGCATAGAGATCCTAGACGGCGCCACTATTATCAACTTTGTGGAAGATGAAGAGGCCTTCAATGTGTCAATAAGTGATCTAGTTGCTCGCTTTGATGGCCTTCTATCTGGAGTTGAAGAGCCTGAGCTCGAGGGTGTTTTAGTTGAGTGTTCGCACAATTCAACCATCCATGACTTGAATATTCTCGTGAATCCCAATTTAAAACCATATTTACCATGTCAATGGAATGAGCTTTCTCCTCATGAAGGCTGTTCAACGAGAGTCCACCAAAGTTGCTGCCTAGTTAATTCCTCTATTGTGACTTCTCCTTACACAACAATTATGTTATGTGTTCTTTTTGTCTAATTAAACTTTTTTTTTATCTTTCATCATTTTCCTTTACCCAGTCCAGAGAGCTATGTTATTTTGTTATTTGTGAGAACCTAAGAGGCATTTATTGCAGTTTTAAGGCAATGACATACTTTTCATTTTTAAAGATTATTGAAAGAGGTTTCAATTTCATTCTGCGCCTTTAATTCATTTCTTTTAGATATTTTAATAAAAAAATAACATGTATTCAAATTTGAATTTAAGGAGTTATGAAAGTGTGTGAGAGTAGGCATAGAAATGGGATAAGTCAGGCCAGGCTTTACCTTAAATAAACTTGATCTATTTCCCAAACACAAAGCCTGATATTGGTCTATTACCTGACATAAGTTTTTTTTTTTATTTGATCTAACCTTTTAAAAAGTATAGTTTAACCTGAAAGCCTATTTAAAAGCCTATTTTAAGCCAACAAGCCTACCTCTGAAATAGGCGAGTAAGAGATCTAATTTTACAATTATTTAGTACGTTTTGATTTGATTCGTAAATAAAATTTTGTTTGAAAAGTTATAAAATTAAAATTGATTTGACTTAGAAATCAATTAAATTTAAAAGTTTTGTATATTTAAAAATCTACTCAAATTTAGTTGTATTTGAGTAAATTTTATTTGATTTTAGATCAATTGACAATTTTACTTTTATTAATTTATTCAATTATTTAACCTAAGAGTAATAAAGTAAATTAATAAAACAAATTGAATTCTAATCATCTTTGAAGTGTTTCAAACACAAAATTTAATTCACAAATCAAATCAAATTAAATCCTATTTTTCAGAAGAAGGTATTCCTAACATAAAACTAATTTTTAAATCAAATCAAATTAAATCAATTTTATTTTTAATGATTCTAAACACAACTTAAGTTCATGTGACAGGGATGTTAAACAAATTTTATTATATTTGAAATTTTCAAAATTAAGTACGAGAACATAAAAAGTATTGATTTTATAATAATATAGATGATTGGTATGTAAGTAAACTAATGTATAATTTTGCATTATCATTTAATATCACTTATCACATAAGCCAAAATTTGATATTAATACTATTTTTTCAATGCTTTTAATTACATTGTACGATATAGCAGAAAGAACTTGTATTCAATCTCATTGCAAGTCTGTTGAAAGTATCGAATAGGAAAAATGTTATCATAGTTTTAATAAGGTACACCATTGTTGTCCTGCCATTAGTTCTTCTCACAATAAGCCCTGCAGCTATATCAAATGGAAGGAAATTTAATGTCTAAATTAGAGGAGAATGAAGAAGCTAGAGATATTTTCAAATCTTAAAGCTTTCAACTGTGCTTGGGGTCCTTTTCACTTTGCCTAAGCCTTTCGGATCACAAAAAATTTGCTAAGTCTGACAACTTGACCATAAAGACAAAGTTAGATCAAAAGGAAGCAAACTTATAGACAAAGTAAGATGAGAACAAATAAACTAGAGATATTTTCAAACCTTGAAGTGCTAAGGAGTGATGATAAATACTTTGCTTAGTTTGATAGTTTGACGACAAAGTCATTGGTAGATCAAATTGAAGGAAATTTAATGTTTAAGTTATAGGATAATGAAGAAGTTAGAGATCTTTTCAAACCTTGATGCTTTAAGGAGTGTCTCGGGTCACTCACACATTGCCTAAGCCTTTTGGGTCACAAAAACTTTGCTAAGTTTAACTATTTGACTATAAAGTCTAAGATAAATGAAAAGGAAGCAAACTTAATATCTCAATTAGAGAAGAATGAAGAAACTAGAGATATTTTCAAACCTTGAAGCTTTAAGGAGTGCTCACTTGCATATTGCCTAAGCCTTCGGATCATAAACAGTATGTTAACCTTGACCATTTGTCCATAAAATCAAAGATAGATCAAAAGGAAGCAAACTTAACTTCTAGGTTAGAGGAGAACGACAAAGCTAGAGATATTTTCAAACCAGGAAGCTTTAAGGAGTGCTTGGGGTCACTCACATATTACCCAAGCCTTTCAAGTCACAAAAACTTTATTAAGTTTGACGATTTGACCATAAAGATAAACATAGATCAAAAGGTAGTAGACTTAACATCTTAGTTACAGGGGAACGAAGAAGTTAGAGATATTTTGAAACCTTGAAGCTTTAAGGAGTGCTTAGGGTCACTCAAAATTGCCTATGCCTTTCAGATTACAAAAAATTGGCTAAGTTTGACCACTTTACCATAAAGTCAAAGCAAGATCAAAAGGAAGCAAACTTAAGGACGAAGTAAGTTGAGAACGAAGATATTGTAGATATTTTCAAACCTTGAAGTGCTAAAGAGCGCTTGCGGTCACTCATACATTCCTAAGCCTTTTGAATTGTAAAAACTTTGCTTAATTTGACCATTTGACCAAAAAAGTCGAAGATAGATCCAAAGGAGGCAAAATTAACGTCTATATTAAAGAAGAACAAAAAGTCAAACAAAATTTTCAAACCTTGAAGCTTTTAGGAGTACTTGGGGTCACTCATACGTTATCTAAGCCTTTCGAATCACAAAAACTTTGCTTAGTTTGACCATTTGACCATAAATTTCAAGATAGATCAAAAGGAAATAAACTTAACATCTAACTTAGAGGTGAATGAAGAAGCTGGAGATATTTTCAAACCTTAAAGCTTTAAGGAGTGCTTGGAGTCACTCAACACGTTGCCTAAGCCTTTCGAATCACAAAAACTTCGCTAAGTTTTGACCATTTGACCATAAAGTCAAAGACAGATTCAAAGGAAGCAAACTCAAGGTCTAAGTAAAACGAGGACAAAGAACGTAGAGATATTTTCAAACCTTGCAGCGCTAAGGAATGCTTAGGGTCACTCACATATTGCCTAAGCCTTTTAAATTACAAAAACTTTGCTTAGTTTAACCGTTTGACCATAAACTCAAAGATATATCAAAAGACAGCAAACTTAATGTCTAAGATAGAGGAAAATGAAGAAGTTAGAGATATTTTCAAACCAAGAAGAGTTAAGGAGTGCTTGGAGTCACTCAAACTTTGCTTAAGCCTTTTAGATCACAAAAACTTTGTTAAGTTTGACTATTTGACCATAATGTGAAAAATAGATAAAAAGGAAGCGAACTAAATATCTAAGTTAGACAAGAACAGAGAAGTTAGATAAATTTTGAAACCTTTAAGCTTTTAGAAGTACTTGAGGTTGGTCGCACATTGCCTAAGCCTTTCGGATCACAAAAATTTTGCTTAGTTTGACCGTTTGACCATAAATTTCATGAATGGTCAAAAGAAAGTAAACTTAACGTCTAAGTTAGAGAAGAACAAAGAAACTAGAGATATTTTCAAATCTTAAGGGTCACTCACACATTGCCTAAGCCTTTAGGATCACAAAAACTTTGCTTAGTTTGACCATTTGACCACAAAGT
Organism: Castanospermum australe; assembly: GCA_019955255.1. Classification (NCBI taxonomy): domain Eukaryota; kingdom Viridiplantae; phylum Streptophyta; class Magnoliopsida; order Fabales; family Fabaceae; genus Castanospermum; species Castanospermum australe. Next base: position 16,712 of record NSJW01000274.1, on the reverse strand, counting down.
CAAAAATAGTTCAAAAGGAAGCAAACCTGACGTCTAAGATAGAGAAGAATAAAGAAGTTAGAAATATTTTCAAGCCTTGAAGCTTTAAGGAGTGCTTGAGGTCACTCACACATTGGCTAAGCTTTTCAGATCACAAAACATTGCTTAGTTTGACTTTTGACCACAAAGTCAAAGTAGATGAAAAGAAAACAAACTTAATATCTCTCTTAGAGGAGAACAAAGAAGCTAGAGATATTTTCAAGCCTTGAAACTTTAAGGAGTGTTTGGGGTCACTCACATGTTGTCTAAGCCTTTTGGATCAAAAAACTTTACTTAGTAGACCATTTGACCATAAAGTCAAAGAAAGGTGAAAATGAAGCAAACTTAACATTTAAGATAGAGGAGAACGAAGAAGGTAGAGATATTTTCAGGCCTTGAAACTTTCAGGAGCGCTTGAGGTCACCCACACATTGGCTATACCTTTCAGATCACAAAAACTTTGCTAAGTTTGACCAATTTACCAAAAAGTCAAAAATGGATCCAAACGAAGCAAACATAAGGACTAAGTACGATGAGAACAGAGAAGGTAGAGATATTTTCAAAACTTTGAAGAGCTGAAGAGTGCTTGGGGTCACTCACACATTCCCTGAGCCTTTAACATCACAAAAATTTTGCTTAGTTTGACCATTTGACCATAAAAGTCAAAGATAGATCAAAAGGAAGCAAACTCAACGTCTAAGTTAGAGGAGAACGAAGAAGCTAGTTATATTTCCAAGCCTTGAAGCTTTAAGGAGTGCTTGGGGTCACTCACACGTTGCCCAAGCCTTTCAGATCACAAAAACTTTGCATAGGTTGACCATTTGACCATAAAGTCAAAGATAGCTGAAAAGGAAGCAAACTTAAAGTTTATGTTAGAGGAGAATGAAGAAGTTAGAGATATTTTTAGACCTTGAAGCTTTACGGAGTGTTTAGGCTCATCCGCACATTACCTAAGCCTTTTGTTACGCAAAAACTTAGCTAAGCTTGGCTGGTTGACAATAAAGCAAAGATAGATCAAAAGGAAAAAAACTTAATGTCTAAGATAGAGGAGAATGAAAAAACAAGAGATATTTTCAAACTTTGAAGTTTTAAGGAGTGCTTGGGGTGACGTGAACTGTCGAACTCACTCAAATTAACCAGGCTTATAAAGAAATTTGTAATATAGGACAACCTAAATCGTCTCCCAAGGATTTTTGCAATAGAACTAAATCACTCAATTGAAAACAGAACAATAAACAGGAGGGGTTTAATTCAATTGAAATTAAAGCAAGATATAAAACGAAATTAGAGTAAGAGATAAAACGAAATTAACAATTTAAAAGCAATCAACCAATGCAGAATTGAGGTTTCAAAGACATCCGTCACTGGACAAAGAATTACTGAATTTTGTGGTTGACCCTAAACAAATCGGAATCCCTGCATTCAACCCTCTCTACTAGACAATCACCTAGCATTTAATCAAACACTTGGCGCGTTCACTCATGCCATTGCATAGTGTTCACTTCAACCTGTTTTGATTTTAAATCCCTTAGGTTAATCAGCCTAAATATTAAATCTAACATTTAATCCCTTCCCCTAGATAATCTAAATGCAGAAATCATGGACAAACCTGCATCCGCTCAGATTCAATATACACAATCTTCGTGTTGCTCAATTCAAGTAACGGGGAAGGGAAATGGATTCAATTCATGGAGAGCACGGGTCCCTCTGGATTCAACAACAGAATCCTCAATTCATGGGTTGATTGGGACGGAAAGTTAGCCTACCATGGCTGTGCACAAACAAAAAATGAAAAAGAAAGAAAAAGAGGAACAAGATGAACAGAAGAGAGAAAAGAAGAGAGGTGTTCTTGATCCAAAATTTCACAAATGTCAAAGCTGCTGCCGTCTTTCCCTAATCTACTGTTTTTAACCTAAAACTAAACCGGGTTAGGGGCTCCAAAACCGACCCAAATTAAAACATAACTAATGGCTTTGGTCCCATGTAATTTGGGCTCCTAATGACAAAATTACGCTTAATTAACTAAACATAGCTCCAGAATTCCGTGACTGACTTTAGCTCCAATTTTGACTACCTTCTTGTCCGAATTTGGCTTCAAGCCTCTAATACTATTTGTAGCTCTTTGAGTTATCTGCAAAACGAAATAAGAATGAGGTTAATCGAGTACCTAGAACAAAAGTTATGATCAAAATACTGGAAACAATGTAAATCTAAAAATTAGCACGAAAATGAATTAAATCCAATTAAAACCCCAAAATCCAATTTAGACTAAAAACCATTAATTACACACTAAACAGCCCTACAATCATTAATCAAATGCAACAATTAAATGTGATAAAATTCAATTATCATGGGGTCATCACACATTGCCTATACCTTTCGGGCCACAAAAACTTCGCTAAATTTGACCATTAAACCATAAAGTCAAAGATATATCAAAAGGAAGCAAACTTAACATCTGAGTTAGAGGAGAAAGAAGCTGGAGATATTTTCAAGCCTCAAGCTGAGATCAAAAAAACTAAACATGCTTAGGGTCAGTCACACATTGTCTGAGCCTTTTAGATCATAAAAACTCTGCTTAGTTTCACCATTTGACCATAAAGTCAAAGATACATAAAAATGAAGCAAACTTAATGTGTAAGTTAGAGGTGAATGGAGAAGTTATAAATATTTTCAAACCTTGAGGCTTTAAGGAGTGCTTGGGGTCACTCATATATTGCCTAAGTCTTTATAATGACAACAACTTTACTAAGTTGGAGCAGAACGATGAAGCTTAAGATATTTTCAGACGTTGAAGCTTTAAGGAGTGCTTGGGCTTACTCAAGCATTGCCTAAGCCTTTCAGATCACAAAAACTTTTCTAAGTTTGACCATTTGACCATATAGTCAAAGATAGATCAAAAGGAAGCAAACTTAACATCTAAGTTAGAGAAGAATGAAGAAGCTAAAGATATTTTAAAATCATGAAGCTTTAAGGAGTACTTTGGGTCACTCACACATTGCCTAAGCCTTTCAAATCCCTAAAACTTTGCTAAGTTTGGCTATTTAACCACAAAGTCAAGGAAATAGGTCAAAACAGGAAGCAAACTTAACATCTAAGTTAGTCAGAATCAAAAAAAGCAAGAGATATTTTCAAACCCTAAGCAGCTTTAAGTAGTGCTTGGGGTGACTCATACATTACCTGTGCCTTTCGGATCACCAAAACTTTGCTAAAATTGACCACTTGACCATAAACTCAAAACTAGATCAAAAGGAAGCAAACTTAAGAACTAAGTAAGATGAGAACGAAGAAGCCTAGAGATATTTTCAAACCTCGAAGCACTAAGCAGTGCTTGGGGTTACTCACACATTGCCCAAGCCTTTCGGATTACAAAAACATTGCTTAGTTTGATAGTTTGACCACAAAGTCAAAGATAGATCAAAAGGAAGCAAAATTAATGTCTAAGTTCGAGGAGAATGAAGAAGCTAGAGATATTTTCAAACCTTGAAGCTTGAAGGAGTGCTTGGGGTCACTCACACATTGCCTAAGCCTATCGGATCACAAAAACTTTGCTTAGTTTCATCATTTGGCCAAAAGTCAAAGATAAATCAAAAGGAATCAATCATAATATCTATGTTTGATGATAATGAAGAAGTTAGAGATATTTTCAAAGCTTGAAGCTCTAAGAAGTGCTTGGGGTCACTCACATATTTACTAAGCCTTTCAGAGCGCAAAAACATAGCTATGCTTGACTATTTGACCATAAAGTCGAAGATATATCAAAACGAAGCAAACTTAACATTTAAGTTTGAGGAGAACAAAGAAGTTATAGATATTCTCAAATCATGAAGCTTTAAGGAGTGCTTGGGGTCACGGACACATTGCCTAAGCCTTTGGGATCACAAAAACTTTGCTAAGCTTGACCATTTGACCATAAAGTCAAAGATAGTTCAAAAGGAAGCAAACTTAACGTGGCTAAGCCTTTTGGATCACAAAAACTTTGCTTAGTTTGACCATTTGATCATAAAGTCAAAGATAGTGTTTGGGGTCACTCACACACTGTATGCCTTTCAGATTAGATCAACTTTGCTTAGTTTTACCATTTGACCATAGAGTCAAGGATAGAAGAAAAGGAAGCAAACTTAAGGTCCAAGTCAGAGAAGAACGAAGAAGTTATAAATATTTTCAAACCTTGAAGCTTTAAGGTGTGCTCAGGGTTACTCGCATGTTTCTTAAGCCTTTCAAATCACAAAAACATTGCTAACCTTGACCATTTGACCATAAAATCAAAAATAGATCAAAAGGAAACAACCTTAACTTCTAAGTTTAAGGAAAACGATAAAGCTCGAGATATTTTCAGACCTTGAAGCTTTAAGGAATGCCTGAGGTCACTCACACATTGCCTAAGCCTTTTGGGCTGCAAATACTTTGCTAAGTTTGACCATTTGACCATAAATGTCAAAGATAGATCAAAAGGAAGCAAACTTAACATCTAAGTTAGAGGAGAACAAAGATGCTAGAGATATTTTCAAACCATGAAGCTTTAAGGAGTGTTTGGGGTGACTCACACTTTGCAGGCCTTTCAAATTCGAAAAACTTTGCTAATTATAACCATTTGATTGTAAAGTGAAAAATAGATAAAAAAGAAACAAACTTAACATCTAAGTTAGCAAGAACGAAGAAGCAAGAGATATTTTCAAAACTTGAAGCTTTAAGTAGAGTTTGGGGTCACTCACACTTTGCCTAAGCCTTTCGGATCACAAAAACATAGCTAAGCTTGACCATTTGACCATAACGTCAAAGATAGATCAAGAGGAAGTAAACTTAACATCTAAGTTAAAGAAGAACAAAGAAGCTAGAGATATTCTCAAACCACGAAGCTTTAAGGAGTGCTTGAGGTCACTCACACATTGCCAAAGCCTTTTGAATCTCAAAACTTTGCTAAGTTTGACTACTTGACCATAAAGTCAATGCTAGATAAAAAGGAAGCAAACTTAAAGATTAAGTAAGACGAGAACGAGAAAACAAGAGATATTTTCAAACCTTGAAGCGCTATAGAGTGCTTGGGGTCACTTACACATTGCCTAAGCTATTCGGATCACAAAAACTTTGCTAAGTTTGACTATTTGACCATAAAGCCAAAGAAAGATCAAAAGGAAGCAAACTTAACATCTAAGTTAGAGGAGAATGAAGAAGCTAGAGATATTCTCAAACCATGAAGCTTTAAGGAGTGCTTGGGGTCACTCACACATTGCTTAATCCTTTTGGATCACAAAAAATTTGCTAAGTTTGACCTTTTTATGATAATGTCAAAAAATAGTCCAAAAGGAAGCAAACGTAATGTTTAAGTTAGAGGAGAACAAAGAAGCTAGAGATATTTTAAGCCTTAATGCTTTAAGGGGTGTTTGGGATCACTCACACATTGCTGAAGCCTTTCAGATCATATAAACTTTGCTTAGATTCACTATTTGACTATAAAGGAAAAGATACATGAAAAGGAAGCAAACTTAATGTCTAAGTTAGAGGAAAACGAAGAAGCAAACTATTCTATGCTTGACCATTTGACCATAAAATCAAAGATAAATCAGAATGAAGCAAACTTACGGAGTATGTGAGACGAGAACAAATAAACTAGATATATTTTCAAACCTCAAAGCTTTAAGGAATGGTTGGGGTCACTCACACATTGCTTAACCCTTTCGAATCACAAAAACTTAGCTAAGTTTGACCATTTAACCATAAAGTCAAAGATTAACCAAATGGAAGCAAACTTAACATCTAAGTTAGATATGAAAGAAGAAGTTAAAGATATTTTTAAACCTTGAAGCTTTCAGGAGTGCTTGGGTTCACTCACACATTGGCTAAGCCTTTCAGACCATAAAAACTTTGCTTAGTTTTCACCATTTGATGATAAAGTGACAGATAGATCGAAAGGAATCAAACTTAATGCTTTGTTAGAGGAAAATGAAGAAGTTAGAAATATTTTCAAACCTTGAAGCTTTAAGGTGTGCTTGGGCTTACTCACACATTGTCTTAGGTTTTCAAATCATAAAACTATGCTAAGCTTGATGATTTGACCATAAAGTCAAACATAGATCAAACGGAGAAGTTAGAGATATTTTCAAACCTTGAAGCTTTAAGGAGTGCTTAGGGTAGCCTTTCGGGTCACAAAAACAATGCTAAGTTTGACCATTTGACCATAAATTCAAAAAGATAGATTAAAAAGAAGTAAACTTAACATCCAAGTTAGAGGAGAAGGAAGAAGCTAGAGATATTTTTAAACCTTGACTCTTTTAGGAGTTCATGGGGTCACTCACACAATGCCTAAGCATTTCAGATCACAAAAACTTTGCTTAGTTTAGCCATTTGAACATAAAATCAAATATAGATCAAGAGAAAGCAAACTTAAAGACAAAGTAAGAGGAGAAAGAAGAAACTAGAGACATTTTCAAACCTTGAAGCGTTAAGGAGTGTGTGGGGTCACCCACACATTTCCTAAGCCTTTTAGTTGACAAAAACTATGCTAAGTTTGACCATTTGACCATAAAGTCCACGATAGATCAAGAGGAATCAAACTTAATGTCAAAGTTAGAGGAGAAGAAGCAAGCAACATATATTTTCAAACCATGAAGCTTTAAGGAGTGCTTGGGGTCACTCACATATTGCATAAGCCTTTTGGATCACAAAAAAGTTGCTAAGTTTGTCCATTTGACCATAAAGTAAAACATAGTTCAAAAGGAAGCACTCTGAAGGTCTACGTTAGAGGACAACGAAGAAGCTCGAGATTTTAAAAACCTTGAAGCTTTAAGGAGTTCTTAGGGTTACCCACACATTGCCTAAGCCTTTCGGATCACAAAAGTTTTGCTAAGATTGATCATTTGACCAAAAAGTCAAAGATAGATCGAAAGGAAGAAAACCTAACATCTATGTGAGACAAAAATGAAGAAGTTAGAGATATTTTCAAACCATCAACGAATAACACAACATATTCTCATCCCATGAAGCTTTGGGAAGAGGTTGGGGTCACATAAACATCCCCTAGGCCTTTCAAATGACGAAAAGACTCTACATTTGTCCATTCGACCAAAAAATTAAAGATAGAGCAAAAGGAAGCAAATTTTCATCTAAGAGAAATAATAACGAACAACCAAGACATATTCTCATACCTTGAAGCTTTGGGGAGAACATGGGTTCACACAAACACCTCTAGGACTCTCGAATGACGAAAAATAGCTAAGTTTGTCCGTTTGACAATAAAGTCAAAGATAGAGTAAAAAGAAGTAAACTTTCATTTAATAGGAATAACAACGAATAACCAAGACATATTCTCATCTCTTAAAGCTTTGGGGAGAGCTTGGGGATCACACAAACATCCTCTAGGCCTCTCAAATCATGAAAACTCACTAAGTTCGTCCATTTGACCATAAAGTCGAATCTAGACCAAAAGAAGCAAACTTTTGTTAGAATCATGAAAACTCACTAAGTTCGTTCATTTGACCATAAAGTCAAAGAAAAGCTAAAAGGAACAAAAACTTTCTTATATGAGAAACAACAATGAATAACCAAGACATATTCTCATCCCTTGAAGCTTTGGGAAGAGCGTGGGGTTACACAAACATCTTCCAGGCCTCTCGAATGGCGAAAAGTTGCTACATTTGTCCGTTTGACTAAAAAGTCAATGATAGGCCAAAAGGAACCAAACTTTTGTCTTAAAGAAACGAAAATGGACAACCAAGATATATTCTCATTACTAAAAGCATTAGGGACAGCTTGGGGTCACACAAACATCCTCTAGGCCTCTCAGATCACGAAAACTTGCTAAGTTTGTTTGTTAGACTAAAAAGTCAAAGATAGGAAAATAGAAACCAAACTTTCATCTAGGAGAAACAACGACGTATAACCGAGACATATTCGCATCCCTTGAAGCTTTTGGGAGAGCTTGGGGTCACACAAACATCCTCTAAGCCTCTTAAATGACGAAAAATAACTACATTTGTCTGTTTGACCAAAATCAAAGATAAATAAAAGAAAGCAAACTTTCACAAAAGGAACCAAACTTTCGTCTAAGAGAAACAACAACGATTAACTAAAACATATATTCATCTCTTGAAGCTTTGAGGAGAGTTTGGGGTTACACAAATATCCTCTATACCTCTCAAATCATAAAAACTCGCTAAGTTTATCTATTTGACTAAACAGTCAAACATAGGCCAAAAGGAACCGAACTTTCGTCTAAGAGAAACAACAACGAAAAAACAAGACATAATTCCCATCCCTTGAAGCTTTGGTGAGAGCTTGGTTTACACAAACATCCTCTAGGCCTCTCGAATTACGAAAACTTGCTAAGTTTGTTAGTTTAACCATGAAGTCAAAGACAAAGCAAAAGGAGTCAAATTTTTGTCTAAGAGAAACAATAACAAATAACAAGACATATTCTCGTCCCTTGAAGCTTTGGGGAGAGCTTGGGTTTACACAAATATCCACTAGGCCTCTCGAATGGTGAAAAGTTGCTACATTTGTCCGTTTGATCAAAATGTCAAAGATATACTAAAAGGATCCAAACTTTCGTCTAAAAGAAACAATAACGAATAATCAAAACATAATATCGTCCCTAGAAGCATTGGGGAGAGCATGGGGTCACACAAACATCCTCTGGGCTTCTCAAATCATGAAAACTTGCTAAGTTTGTCTGTTTGAATAAAAGGTCAATGATAGGAAAATAGGAACTAAACTTTCTTCTAAGAGAAAAAATAACGTATAACCAAGACATATTCATATCTCTTGAAGCTTTGGGGAGAGCTTGGGGTCAGACAAACATTCTCTAGGCCTCTCGAATGACGAAAAGTAATTAAATTTGTTCGTTTGACTAAAGAGCCAAAGATAGACTAGAAGGAACCAAACGTTCGTCTAAAAGAAACAACAACGATTACCTAAGACATGTACTCATCCTTTGAAGCTTTGAGGAGAGCTTAGGGTCACAGAAACATCCTCTTGGCCTCTCGAATCAGGAAAACTCGCAAAGTTTATTTGTTTGACCAAAAAGTCAAAGATAAAATAAAAGGAACTAAACTTTCATCTAAGAGAAACAACAACTAATAACCAAGGCATATTGTAATCCCTTGAAGCTTTGGGGGGACTTGGTCGTTTGACTAAAAAGCCAAAGATAGACTAGAAGGAACCAAACGTTCTTCTAAAAGAAACAACAACGATTACCTAAGACATGTACTCATCATTTGAAGCTTTGAGGAGAGCTTAGGGTCACAGAAACATCCTCTTGGCCTCTCGAATCAGGAAAACTCGCAAAGTTTGTTTGTTTGAGCAAAAAGTAAAAGATAAAATAAAAGGAACTAAACTTTCATCTAAGAGAAATAACAACTAATAACCAAGGCATATTGTAATCCCTTGAAGCTTTGGGGGGACTTGGGTTCAGACAAACATCCTCTAGGCCTCTCGAATTACAAAAACGCAGTAAGAAAAACAAGAACGAATAACGAAGACATATTATCGTCCCTTAAAGCTTTAGGAACAGCTTGGGGCAACACATACATCCTCTAGGCTACTCAAATCACCAAAAGTAACTACATCTATCTGTTTGACCAAAAATTCAAAGATAGACAAAAGGAACTAAACTTTTGGCTAAGAGAAACAACAACTAATAACCAAGACATATTGTCATCCATTGAAGATTTGGGGAGAGTTAGGCGTCACACAAACATCCTCTTGGCCTCTCGAATCACGAAAACTCGATAACTTTGTCCGTTTGGCAAAAAAGTTAAAGTAAGGCCAAAAGGAACCAAACTTTCATCTAAGAGAAACAAGAACGAATAACCGAGACATATTCTCATCCCTCGAAGACTTGGTGAGAGGTTGGGGTCACACAAACATCCTTTAAGCCTCTCAAATTACAAAAAATCAAAAAGTTTGTCTTTGACCAAAATGTCAAAGATAGTCCAAAAGGAAGCAAACTTTCATCTAAGAGAAACAACAACTAATAACCAAGACATATTGTCATCCCTTAAAGCTTTGGGGAGAACTTGGGGTCACACATCCTCTAGGCCTCTCTGATGTGAACTGTCGAACTCACTCAAATTAACCAGGCTTATAAAGAAATTTGTAATATAGGACAACCTGAATCGTCTCCCAAGGAATTTTGCATAGGACTAAATCACTCAATTGAAAACAGAACAATAAATAGGGGGGTTTTAATTCGATTGAAATTAAACCAAGAAGATAAAACGATGAAGTTAGAGCAAGAGATAAAATGAAATTAACAATTTAAAAGCAATCAACCCAAGAATTGAGGTTTCAAGGACATCAGTCACTGGACAAAGAATTACTGAATTTTGTGGTTGACCCTAAACAAATCAGAATCCCTGCATTCATATAGGAACCCTCTCTACTAGACAATCACCTAGCATTTAATCAAACACTTGGCGCGTTCACTCATGCCATCGCATAGTGTTCACTTCAACCTGTTTTTGATTTTAAGTCCCTTAGGTTAATCAACCTAAATATTAAATCTAACATTTAATCCCTTCCCCTGGATGATCAAAATACAGAAATCATAGACAAACCTCATCCGCTTCATATTCAACATATACACAATCGTGTTGCTCAATTCGAGTAAAGGGGGAAGAGAAACGGATTCAGTTCATGGAGAGCACGGGTCCTCTGGATTCAACAACAGAATCCTCAATTCAATGGGTTCATTGAACGGAAAGTTAGCCTACCATGGACTGTGCACAAACAAAAAACAAAAAAGAAAGAAAAAGAAGAACAATATGAACAGAAGAGAGAAAGGAAGAGAGGCGTTAGATCTGAAAATTTTTCCAACAATGTAAAGTTGCCATCCAGTTGCCCTAATCTGCTGTTTTAAACCTAAAACTAAACCGGGTTAGGGGCTCCAAAACCGGCCCAAATTAAAACATAACTAATGGCTTTGGTCCTGGGTAATTTTGGACTCCTAATTACAAAGTTAAGCCCAATTAACTAAACATAGCTCCAGAATTCTATGACTGACTTTGGCTCCAATTTTGACTACCTTCTTGTCCGAATTTAGCCTTCAAGCTTCTAATACCATTTGTAGCTCTTTGAGTTATCTGCAAAACGAAATAAGAATGAGGTTAATTGGATACCTAGAACAAAAGTTATGATCAAAATACTGGAATAATGTAAATCTGAAAAAATTAGCACGAAAATGAATTAAATTCAATTAAAATCCCAAAGTCCAATTTAGATCAAAAATCATTAATTACATACTAAACAGCCCTAAAAATCATTAATCAAATGCAACAATTAAGTGTGATAAAATTCAATTATCAAATGCCCCCACACTTATCCTTTTGCACTCCTGGACAAAATTAAAAACTCAAAACAAAACTAAAGAAATGATAAAATAAAGATAAAAACTAAAAGATAAACCGCTCCTTTCTAACAATTGTCAAGAATGCAAAAACTTCAAAAGATCAACCAATCATGACAGAAATTTCCTCATCTCAAATTATAAAACATGGCAATCTCAATTGATGATGCTAATTCACGCAAAATGGCCTCTCAAGGTATGCTCTCAATCAATCTCTCAAGTGTATAGGGTAGCAAGTGTATCACTCAAATTCCACTCAAGAAAATTGCCCTACCATAAGCTTGCTCAAATTCTACTTCTCCACTACACAAAACACATGCATGCACAAATCAAGAGGACTTATTATTCAAGGTTGTAATGGGGCTAATGGTGAAGGTATGGACAAGTTTGGAAATGAAAGGCTAAGCACCCAAGAAATTTAAAAGAGCATTAGTCAAGAAACACAAAGGTTTGCTCAAAACCAACCTAAGTGATGAAATGCACTTTTACAAACAAATCGCCTTTTTCAAATAAAAATTCTTTTTCCTTCCACCAAAACTCATTATTACACCAAAATTTTTCTCAAATTGACATTTTTTTTTATCATATATATATATATATTTTTTTTCAGATTTTTCTTCTTCTTTTTTTTTTTTTTTTTTTTCTCTTTTTTTTTTTTTAAAGAATTCCACAATTACTTTACACAAGCACAATGACCAAAACTAATGCCAAATGACAATTTAGCATCAAATACCTCCCCCCACACTTAAAATGTTGCACGCCCTGGGCAACCCCCACACTTAAACACAACACTAAGGTGAAACCAATGCTCAATAAATTTTCAAGGTGCGGAATAAAATGGTTTTACACTTAGGCTTGTAATATGGCTAAGACAAGGATGATACAAAAAGGCACAAAGGGGCTAACCAATGGGAATATAATGCAAGGGATGGATATCTGGCCAAAGTGATAAATGAAAAAAAGAAGGCCGTCTATCATATTTATGTATGCCAGTGAAAAATACAGTTTCAAAAAGAAAAAGGGCAAGTTCTAGGGAACGAAATCATGAGCAGAAGCACACAAGAAAGAAAGAATGGCAGAAAATAAATTCCATTCACACAGGCCCAAAATCTGACAAGGGTCAATACCAGCACGCAATCAGCATCACAAAATTAACTACCAAGTCAGATAATCTAAGAGTTGAGAAATTCAGTCCAACCAGAATGATCCATCAAAAACAAAATATCCAAGTTCAACACTATGTACATCTCAACAATTATCACTCAAGGAGGTTCAGACTGTATTATTCGCAAAATCCTGTTATTAACAATCAAAGTTGAAATTAAAAGTTGCAAAGAAAAGAAAAATAGAGAAAAGAGGAAGAAGACACCCTATCCTCCTTAAGGGAGGGTACGTGGCATCAAGTGAGCCTAATCTCTGCCTCCACAGGCTGCTGCTGGGGTCCCTCATAAAAATGCTTAAGGCGATGTCCATTCACTGTGAAAGTACTCCTGGTCCGCTCATCACACAGTTCCACTGCACCAAAAGGAAAAACATTAGTAATCACAAAAGGACCATCCCATCTAGATCTAAGTTTACCAGGCATAAATTTGAGACGGGAGTTAAATAAGAGGACTTTCTGGCCCACAACAAACTCTTTTCTCAGGATTTGCTTATCATGGAATGCCTTTTATCTTTTCCTTGTATAAACGCGAACTCTCATAGGCATCCAATCTAAGCTCTTCCAGCTCTTGCAATTGCAGCTTCCTCTCCACCCCCGACTGGGCAAATCCATGTTGCACTGCTTAATGGCCCAATATGCCTGATGCTCCAACTCTACCGGAAGATGACATGCCTTACCAAAGACAAGCCGATAGGGAGACATCCCAATCGGAGTCTTGTAGGCAGTCCGATATGCCCACAAAGCGTCATCTAGCCTCTTGCTCCAATCTTTCCGGTTAGAGTTAACAGTCTTTCTGAAGGATTTGCTTAATCTCTCTGTTCGAGATTTCAGCTTGGCCATTGGTCTGTGGGTGGTATGCTGTGGCAACCTTGTGAATCACTCCATACTTCCGTAATAAAGCATCCATGCTTCGGTTACAAAAATGAGAGCCCTGGTCACTGATAATAGCTCTAGGAACACCAAACCTGCAGAAAATGTGAGACCTGACAAAATCTACAACCACAAGCAGAATCATCAGTCCTGGGTGGCTTTCGCCTCAACCCATTTTGAGACATAATCAACAGCCAGCAATATGTAAGTAAAACCATGGGAAACAGGAAATGGACCCATAAAATCAATACCCCAAACATCAAAAACTTCACAAAACAGTATAGGTTGCTGGGGCATCTCATGCCTACGGGAAATACTCCCTGCCCTCTGACAGTTCTTCACATGACTTGCAAAACAGATATGAATCATGAAACAAGGAAGGCCAAAATAAACCAGAATCTAACACTTTCCTAAGCAGTTCTTTGGGGTCCAAAGTGACCACCACAGGCAGAAGCATGGCAAAAAATGTAAAATGGAATGAAACTCATTATCAGGCACACATCTCCTAATTACTTGGTCATTACAGAATCTCCACAAATAAGGGTCATCCCAAACATAGTATTTAGATTCACTTTTCAATTTCAGAGTCTGGGCCCTAGTGGAATCAGCAGGTAAAACACCAGCAACCAAATAATTTACCAAGTCAGCATACCATGGAAGCTTACCTTGCAGCTGTAAAAGCTGCTCATCAGGAAAATCATCCCGAATGGGAGAGAGGTCAGAAGGATGGTGAGTGATCCGACTCAAGTGATCAGCTACCCAGTTCTCTGCTCCACTTCTATCCTTAATCTCAATGTCGAATTCTTGGAGCAACAACATCCACCGAATAAGTCGAGGCTTAGCATCTGCCTTTTTCAAAAGAAACTTCAAGGCTGCATGGTCAGAAAAGACAATCACCCTAGTATCTAGCAGATATGACCTAAACTTATCAAGTGCAAAAACTACAGCCAAAAGTTCTTTCTCAGTGGTTGTGTAATTAGACTGGGCAGAATCCAAAGTCTTGGAGGCATAGGCAATGACATGAGGAGCCTTATTGACCCGCTGAGCAAGAACTGCACCAACAGCATAGTTTTGGAGGCATCGCACATCAGCTCAAATGGAAGAGACCAATCTGGTGGCTGGATCACCGGAGTTGTGGTCAAGCAGCGCTTCAAATGATTAAAGGCCGACTTACACTCATCATCAAACACAAAATCTGTGTCGTGCTGCAGAAGGTTGGACAGGGGCCGAGCAATCTTGCTGAAGTTTTGGATGAAGCGCCGGTAGAATCCTGCATGACCAAGAAAAGAACGTACTTCCCGCACAGACGCGGGGTAAGGTAAAGCAGAAATAACATCTATCTTAGCAGGATCTACCTCAATACCCTTTCTAGACACTACGTGTCCTAAAACTATCCCTGACTCAACCATGAAATGACATTTCTCAAAGTTCAACACAAGATTGGTCTCAATGCATTTATTCAAGACTCTAGCCAAACTACCCAAGCATGCATCAAAAGAAGACCCATACACAGTAAAATCATCCATAAATACTTCCATGCAATCCTCTAAAAATTCAGAAAAGATGCTTACCATGCACCGCTGAAAGGTTCCAGGCGCATTGCAGAGTCCAAAGGGCATCCTTCTGTATAGCAAATGTTCCAAAGGGGCATGTGAAGGTAGTCTTCTCTTGATCTTCAGGTGCAATATGGATTTGGAAGTAGCCTGAGTAGCCATCCAAGAAACAATAGTGAGACTTGCCAGCCAACCGCTCCAACATCTGATCAATAAAGGGTAAAGGATAGTGATCCTTGCGGGTGGCCTGGTTGAGCTTTCGGTAGTCTATGCAGACTCTCCAGCTGTTCTGAGCTCTTGTGGGAATTAGCTCATTTTTCTGGTTGGCCACTACAGTCACTCCAGACTTTTTGGGAACTACCTGAACTGGGCTGACCCACTGGCTGTCAGAGATGGGGTAGATAATGCCAGCTTGCAGGAGCTTAGTCACTTCCTTCTTCACCACATCCAGAATAAGGGGATTCAGGCGCCTCTGAGGTTGCCTCACTGGCTTAGCACCCTCTTCCAATGAAATTCGATGCATGCACATGGAAGGGCTAATGCCAACAATGTCAGCTAAAGTCCACCCAATCGCCTTCTTATTTTCCTTCAATAATCTCAGTCAGCTGCTCCTCTTGATCAGGTAGAAGGTTTCTTGCCACAATGACTGGCAGCTGCTCATTCTCCTCCAGGAAGGCATATTTTAAGTGATCAGGTAGAGATTTCAGCTCCAACTTAGGCGGCTGCTCAGTAGAGGGAAGAAGCTTGGTGGGTTGCACCAATTCTGCAGCATGTACATCAGTTGAACCTGTAGTGCCTGAAAATAAATTTAAGGAAGCAGAACTTTGCCCGGACTGCACAATGTTCACATCAGAATTAACATCACCAGGCAAGTCAGAATCACCACTTAAATCAGAATCACCATCACTATCTAGTGCATCGCAAAAACTCGAAAAGCATGAAAAATTCAGTGCAAACAGGGCACCATTCATTATCAGTACAACCACAAACAACAAGCGTCATTAACAGATACAAAATCTGGATAATCAACACACAATTCAGCATAAACATCATCAACCACATCATCAATCACATCAATGC
Organism: Castanospermum australe; assembly: GCA_019955255.1. Classification (NCBI taxonomy): domain Eukaryota; kingdom Viridiplantae; phylum Streptophyta; class Magnoliopsida; order Fabales; family Fabaceae; genus Castanospermum; species Castanospermum australe. The sequence continues at coordinate 688 of NSJW01000274.1, read as the reverse complement.
ACAAAACTGAATGCTCTTCCCTAGGATGTTTCATGGCATCAAAGATATTAAAATGCACAATACTATCACCAAATTCCATGGAAAGAGTACCAGAATGCACATCTATCTTAGTCCTAGCTGTTTTCAAGAAAGGCCTCCCGAGAATAATCGGGGGTCCACTGCTAGGAGACTCACCCTCCATCTCTAAAATGTAAAAATCAGCAGGGAATATTAATTCATTTACTCTAACTAAAACATCCTCAATCAGACCAGCAGGGTGAGCATTACTCCTATTAGCTAACTGGATAACAACACCAGTAGCACGCAAAGGACCGAGACCAAGAGAATTATAAACAGATTCAGGCATGACATTTATGGAAGCACCTAAGTCTAACATGCAATCATCAAATTTACAATTTCCAATTATGCAAGGAATAGTAAACGTCCCTGGATCTTTGCACTTCTTAGGCATGGGCTGGATGAGTGCTGACACATTCTGGCTCAAGCTCACTCGCTCATTCCCTTCAGTCGCCTCTTGTTGGTACATAACTCCTTCAGAAAATTTGGCATATTTGGGAATCTGCTTGATCGCATCTAAGAGAGGGATGTTGACTTCAACTTTTTCTGAATGTCTCTAGGATCTCCTTCTCTTGTGCTTTCTCTGCCAACTTTTTGGATTGAAGGGCTCTCTGAGGGAAAGGTAGAGGGA